>VYZW01039867.1:4255-23838 GCA_013401315.1 Balaeniceps rex | reverse complement strand
CCAAAAAATATTTCTGGGGGAAGGAAAGTCAAAATATAGTGATATATGTCCTGTCACTTAAAGGCCATAAACATCTTGTTCTAGTTTATAATGACATGATGCTGTAAGTGATAAAGGCAATTACGAATTTAAGAATTACTCCCATACTATTATCTATTACCACGCACAGACTGTTTAAACATTTTTTGGGTAGTACTCAATGAATTGCTTAGCATGTGGTGCTGCTCTTATACCAACTTTCAACCTGTAAGTGAAGTAATTGATACATTTAGTAATACCTTCTGAAGCTGACAGAAGGAATGCTAAAAATGAATAGGTGTGACAGAGGACCTCTCAGGAACGTGTTTTTTCCAGGATATACTTACTGCTATTTGGATTGTCACCTATAATATGATGTCGGCCACTCCAGTACCAAAGCAGCAATGTAGCGTCACGAGACCCAGACACGATGTAGCAATCACCACCAATATAGGACTCTGATCTGGCAAGGCAAGTCACGACATCCCAGTGGCCAAACACAATCTGAGTTAATTTTCCTGGTGGGAGTGCAAAGTGATACAAATTCAGTTTTTTTAAGTACTTGCACCATTTAGAAATCATTAACTAAATCATTAACAAATAGAGTTGAAATGTAATTTCTGCCTCATGTCCCTTAATTAGAGTTCACTACATGCTACAACAAGATTAAAAAATCACAAAGATAATTTTTTTTTTCTCTCTTTTTATGTTCCTATTGAGGGCTGTGCTCTGTGTCTGTCCATAGCCTAACCTTATCTCTGAAAATCAAGTCAGTGCTGTAGTCACTGAATATTAAGTGGAGTTACTGCTCCATCTGTATTTAAGCAATGATGTTAGAACTCTGCTTGTGAATTTCATGAATGATATGTATAAGATGGCACATGAACTTTTCCATAATGGTGCTACGTTATTGTATTAAAAATGTGTATTTGTTCTGTGTTAATGTCAAACTAAGGTTTACTATGATCATCACCTCCTTCTTTCTATTATTGCAATAAGTTTTTAGCAATATACTGAATTACATTAGGCTAAGCAATCAGACAAAAAACCAAAATATTGGCTCTTGGTAGCAGGCTATGCAACCTGCTTCCTTATTACATTAAATAAATAGAGGTAGAAACAATACAGCCATGAAAATTTTGGAACAAAAATTTTGGTTGATCCTTTTGATATGACTGATTCCCTGAATATAACTATGGTTTTCAAAAGTTACCACTAATAAAACTGTATGCCTTTCCATTTTCTTTTACATCCTTTATCTTCCAAAAAAAAGCATCTTAAAGCTATTATGCTCAAACAATAATGAAGGATTTTATAAACTGCCCTTTATCATTTATTGAGGGGTAAACACAGGCATTAGATACAGGAGTATTAAGACAACTGTCCACTTTGTGACCTAAGAAGAAACAGGTTGTTGTATTTAGGGTCACCTGTTTCTGTAGAATAAACTCGAAAGCTCTTGTCCCAGAAACCACAGATAAGAATGTAGCGATTATCTGCTGTGACCACGAAGCAATGTGCATTGATCTGGATGCTCTGATCCACAAGGTCTGTGATCTGCCGTTTGTTCACACCAGAGTTATTGGCTGTAACGAAATGCAAAACACATTTTACAAGTAAGCCATTCCAACACCTTCCTGTCATACACTTACAGGAGAAAATGAATACATTTAACTTTCAATGAACTGTGAATTTGTTGTTGAGTAAGCATTTTGAATATGAACATTTAGAGCTGTCTATATGGGTGTCAGAAGTACAAAATTATTGTGAGATTTCTCGTTTCCCTTTGAATAAGACAAAAGGTTTTACAGGAGATGACAATTTCTTGTAAACTGCCTGATGCACTGCATAATACGTGGTAACATTTTAAGTGCTCTGCCGAAGTACTCTCCAAAACCAAACTGAACTAGGGGAAAGTGATGGAAGTCCATTTAAAATGCAAGTCAATGCTAACAATACTGCGGAAAGTCAGTTCTTGCTGGTTGGTACCTCTCCTACAGAAAATATCCCAGCTTGTGTTGTGTGACCTTGACATTTCCCCCATACCTGCAGAAGCTTAACTGGATCAAAGATGTAAGGATTCAACCAAGGAAACAATTTAAATTGAATGTGCTTTTTTTAACACTGTCTTCTCATCTACTCCTCAAGCAAGGAGCCAGGCCGTGGGCAGTAATGTTAAAAGAGGCAATGCCACCTGGAAATTCCCCCAGATAGAGGGAAAAGGAGTGGTTCATGCAGAATCCCACCACCCCCACTGTCAGATGGAGCTAATGTGCTGTTTACTTCCCGTGACACACAACAGACCAGATTTGGCAATACAATAAAGGTGTGTTCCCTCTCACCTAGTATTAACTTTCTGGAAGTTCAGTATATAATCTAAGTTAATTACCTACCTGCCCTCTATACTCACTGAAGAGAAAGACATTGCTTCACATGGCAAGTCATCTTACGCTGTAATAGCTGTCCAAGTGCTCCAGAGGACAGTTTCTCTTGCTAGAGTAGCTATAGAGGGAATCTTGACAACTAACTTCAGATAATTGAAGTTAGGTGAGATAAAACTCACTCTGAGAGACATATTTCTCCTACCGTAGGAACACAACTTAATGCAGAAAATATTCTGAAATTTCCTTTGTCCCTATTTTTGTTTATTCTACTTAAATTGCTCACAACTGCATGAAATAAGAGACTCAACCCCAAAAAAACCTATTTTACATTTTCTTGTAAAAGTTAATAACATGTTTGTGTACATTCCAAGAACACATATTTAAATTACCAGACCCTCTATGTCCATCCATTGAAAGATAATGAATAAAAAATTACTCAAATTCCCAGAACAGGTGGGCACAACAGTTGTGCCCTAGCTTTTGAGAGGAAAATCTGAAGAGAAAACCATTGTCATTATATGAGCAAATGAAGCATACAGAATGAGAAAGCTAAGTCTCCTGAGGTACTTGGATATAAATCTTTCAACTGCGAATATTGACACAGACAAAAAAGGAACTTTTCATCTGGAAATGTTTAAAAATGCATTTTTTCTCACCGATGCTGTAAAATAGGCTCTAAGAACCTTCCCTATCCACAATATGTGTCTCAAAAATATACGTACTGCAAAAAAAATAAGCAAACAGCCACAAAGCAAATAGTTGCAATCAAAGAGAAATAATGACTGTTAGGAATACAAGTCCTGCAGTCTCTCTAACAGTTTAAGCAGATGCTATTTCTCAAAATACTTCACTTTCTCAAATATTTTTGGATTTAAAAAAATGCAATCATGCATCAATTTAAAATCCAGCCTTTTCTTTATTAATTTAGTAATGCCAACTAAATCAATCCTAATCATAAGTTGAATGAAAAGAAATGGATCTGTATCTGCACTGATATACAGTGCTGGCTGTAAGAAATGAAAATATGTGAACTCTACCAGACCCTCACATTTTATTTTACTAACGTGACCTGATAAGAGAACAGAATTATAGATATGGGCTGACAATGTAACTGACTTAATTGGTTGTTTCTTAAATACCAATTGCTGGTGATGTTAATAACAAATAGCTCTCATGTAATTCATTCAGCATCAATAGCTAATGCTTTTAGTTCTCCAGGACTGACAAGAATAAATATATTCCTATCTTCTGTGTTAAATGAAGCATAATATACAAGTATAGCTTAATCAATAATTCTTGAAAATGCAGTTTTCAAATATATCGCTACATTTTCATCTTGACATACCAATCAATGGATCCATTTCGATTGGAAGATGGTGGGCTTGATCCAAAGAATATCCTGGGGCTCCCCGAAGGCCTAAACATGAAAGGAAGAATAATTTTTTATCTTGTTGTCTAAATTTTTTATATGTTTTTTCTAGGTTTAAAACTGTATTATAGGATTATTATATATAGAAAAAAGGAACTTCTCACTATTACTTGTTCTATGAATCTTTTAAGATTTGTTAATTCTTCAGTTATGTAATAGTAACTATAAATGTATGAGTGTTAATTTCATCACAATTTGTGCAGCCACAAACATTCATTAAATAACTCATTTAAACTAGTGTAACAGAATTTTTTACGTTTGAGCACTGGGTGAGATCTAATAATAGCAAAGCAAAGAAAAATTATTGGATTAAACATTGTTACGAGTTTCTTATATAGGGAAGCCTGTAAGTGACAGAAACTTGGACCTTTTCATGGATTTATCTAGAGTTTTTAGTTGGGAAAGTGTGGGCTACAGTAAATTTCCCACAATTATTCTTACTATTTCTAACTTGAGCAGTCCATAAGTGGCTCCATATTTAGTGTTATCTGCTCTCACGCACAGATAGCATTGCTTTGGCTCTTCTGAGCACCTTCCCTATCATATAAATCACAATGGCCACTAACGAAAACACAATTTTTGTGTGAAAACTGCCATGTTGCACAAGAATATCCTCCATAAGAGACACAGAGTTCTGGAGAACAAACTCAGTGCAAACAGATGACTGAGATTGTTATGTTCTTGGGCCTTGTGCGGCTTAGTTCATATTTCTAACTCTACTGCTTTCAGTAGGTCAAAGATAATGATGCAGGCTTGAAGATGTGGTGAAGTGCTGTATTTTATATGGTCTGCCTCAATCCCCAGTTTGAAGGCATTGCAGTGAGAGGGCACTTGAGTGGTTAAATCCTAATCCAGGTTAGAAAAGTGCATAGTTTCTTGACTACACTGAACAAGAATTCCCATGAGCGCAGCCTTTACTAGTTTCAAATGTTTCTACCTTACATTACATATCAAGAACTCTCCACTAATGACCTTTGTATTCAGTAATAACTTATTTTCTGCTACTGCAATAGACAACTGGAGGAGGTAAAAGAAAACACAGTCTACAGCTGGCCCTGCCAGCTTCTGAAAACCACTGCTCTGAGAACTTCTCTGTCCCTCCTTTCTCTCTCTTCTTTCAAAATCAAACCAGTTTGGGACAGATCTTTACTAATATTAACTTAAATTCATTTGATTCTACTGTGAAATGGCTATGTAAGTGCCTTTCACTGTGTATAAACTCTTAAAGATAAAGCTCTACATATATCCCACAACAGTAAAAGTGCTCTGTGTGTACATTTCTGTAGATGAACCTATCCTGTTTGTTTGTTTGTTTGTAAACAGAGAACAGGAACATTCTGAATACATGTGAAATTTTAATATTCATGCTAACATTATGTAAAGGTTCAGAATAAAAGTCACATTAAAACTTATATTACTATTCAAGAATTCAGGGTGGTATTAACTTTACTTGCTCTGATAGTTCCTCTAATGCATACCTATAAGGGAATTCCCATTCATTCCTCTAATTATTGCTTGTAACACCAGTCTTTGGACAGCCTTGTGCATAAGAGGTGGGATCTATTTCACCTGACTTGGATTATTTATTGAGGAGCTGTTTACATTTAAGTCTATTGGAGGTAGACATCTAAGCTAAATCTCACAAACTCTTCTGCAGAAAGACCTGTTTTGCCCAGGGGGTTCTCCTGTGCTGCAAAGAGGGGAAGATTTGTCTTTTTTTGCCTAGTCCCTATAAAGGTCCTGAGTCAGCTACTGAGTCACACTCAAACACCAGATACCTTCTTGTTTTTCCCAGGTGGGAAGAAGCCTTCAAAAATTTCCAGATGCTGCAACGTAAGAGCTATCACAGCAGGAAGCTACCTTTGAAAATGAAACCTGTTCATTCCCAAGCAGGGCGGTAGCTCATGGCCCCACCACCTATTTATCAATCCCTGGGACACCTCAGAATCTACATGTCCAGGTGAGGAGACAGGACAGTTCTAGCAGCAATACGGAGAGGTGAGCAGGGGGGCTGGAAGGGAAATTTGGGATGACCTCATTGAATGGGCTTTTGGGACAGAATAAGGAAACTTCTCTTCAGAACTGTTCAGTGTCCAGCCGCTTAGGCTTGCTTACGGTCCTACATTATCTAATGGTGACCCAGGGCAAGGCTTATGACAAGCTCCTGGACAGATCTGAAATCTCTCTCAAGCAGCAGACAGTGATGTACGCTATCTAGCATGCCAGTATGTATTCCTGAAACCTGGGACATATTAATATCGGCTGTGTCAAGAACAGCAGCACTCTTCTGAAAAGCATTCTATCAAAGGCTGATCCTGATGTAACCACAAATCGATTGGCTGCCATGGTGATGTGCTGCTGTTAGGGAGAGTGTTTCTAGGAATGACACCAGAGGAAACACAAGCTTTGATTATTTGACATAAACTAGAAAAAACAGACAATTTTTGTGCACGGGCAGGTGAGTGAGATGATTAACCCACATCTAGCTAAATTGCACTCGAAATTAAAGCTGCACTGTTAAGGTCTTCAAATTTGAATGAAATGTGCCTTTGAGAACCTACCTACTGTGTTGTGCCACCGATTGACTGCAAACAGCCTGCTGCAGGTGACGGTCACCACAGCAGGAATGGTCAGGTGGGGCAGCGTGTTGGCTGCCACGTGTGTGACGGGGGAATTTGATGGGAACTTCAGCACCATGATGACATCCTGCTGCATCTGATCTTTAAACATGAGGGGGCTCTGTGGAAGGAAACACTGTTGAGTAGAAAGGAGAAGAGAGCAGAAGAAAACAGAAGGGATAACACAATTAGTGAGGAGGTCTGAGGGAAAACGAGGTTAAAAAAGAGCAGGCAAGCATGTGCACATACAGGGAAAACAACGCTACCTGAGCGTCTACACTAGTGATGGAGGAGAGCAAGATCACAAGCTATTATCGGATCATTACATGAGGACAAGTAGAGAATAGGTATGGTAAGGGTGATTGTTACAGGGTGCAAAATAACTGTTAGCATTAATTAATATACAGTAAAATGTAAAATTGTACAGCAGTTAATATTCATACAATAGAGTTACGAGTCAAATAAAAGAGATAATCAATTAATACATCATAAATATAAATGCTATAAACTACAATGGCTGAAAAAAAATTTTAAGAGGGACTCAAAAACTCAGATATTTAATTTTTCTTAATATGAATATAATATTATATCTTAATATATCTTAATATTTTTCTTTATATGAAATACAGCAATTTCAAACATAGACAATTTAATTCTATGTGTACATGTACATGGACAATAATACTGTTATTAAGTACTGGTTTTAATAGGTTTTTTTCAACCACAGTTATAACAAATAGAATTATTTCTAGAAGTCCAAATAATCTGTTCTACTTATCGCTTTAAATTATTATTAAAAATACATTACCCATATCTTAAGAATATAAAATAAATTTATGTACGATTGACATCTACACATTACTTAAAATAACACAGCTAATACTTCAGATCAATTCCCACTTTCGCAGTGTACAACTAGACAGACTGATTTCCTTGTAGATAGATAAAATTGTTGAAACTATTGCACGTATTACTGTCGATTTACAAAACTTAAAAGAAAAATCTAGCTCTAAGCATTTAATCAAAGGCACTGAGGGGCACAGAAGTCTGTCTCGTTCAGTCTGGCTATTTCATATAATTCTTTGCAAGAAGCATAGAGAAGAATGCGTTGGGAATGAATTTTGGAGTTTAAATTGAAATCCAAAATATACATTGTATTCTCCTGGGAGAACAGGCAGCAGGATTCCAGTACGATTTGAACTCCAATGCTTCATTTTTGTCAAGCAGGCATTGTTCATAAATCAGCCCCTAACAATGCATCCTTTAAAACAAAACAAAACTGCATGTTCACTCTAAGAAAAGCCTGCAGTCATTCCCACTACTTGCAGAAATAAGAAGGTAAATATGTATTTATCAAGTGTATATTTATCAAGATAGGGCCTTTTTATACAATATTAGACGGGCAAAGCCAGGACGATAGGAAGCTAAAGCTATTCAAACCTCCACCTTGCTCACTAGAGGACTGCAAGCCGTTTCTGCCAGGAGAAAGCACGGGCAATGGAGGGCATTAAAAGTGTTGCTTAAATGGGTACTTTATGACCTACAAAGGATCCTCAGGTTCAAAGGGAATGCATTCCCAGCCAGCAGTTATGTCTCACCAGGTGCATGGCAGAGCTCCGAGGTGGATGGGGCTCAATGAGCAACTGCGATGGCGTCTGTCCAAAGTTCTGTATCTGCGCCTCCATGGCCTGCGGGCAAGGGAGAGGGACTGTCATGAGCAATATGCGTCAAGGAGAGAGGTCAACACACTGTGTGACAATGCAGGCATATCCCAAGTCAGCCATGAAAAAAGTTCAGAAAATTCAGCCGGTGCTCTCCTCCCAGGCTGCAGACTCATCCAAGTGTTAGTATTTTGTAGACAAGCTTTGCTTCTCCTTTCAAGCATGCTTCAGTTAACCAAGTAACCATTCTCATTTCCAGTAACTGGCGTTATATGTGAAAATGTTAACCTGTGAGGACATGCAGTTCAGGTCTTGAGAGAGCTTTTTTTTGCACTAAGAAGAACATATATACCTTAATAAAGTCCTTTGTAAGGAGGAAAGTGAGAGGATCTCTAATAAAATAAGTCTCTGGAATCTTAAATGGGGGGAAAGAAAAGCAAACTGAGAAACAAAATTCATGTATAAAATATAATTTAAAAAAAAATAGTTACTATTTCAACAACAACATTAGTAGATCAAAAGAAAAAAATGCCAGAAGCGAATCTTGCCAGACACATTCAGACTAGTGTAAAAATCTCTCAAAGTTGCGTACATTCACTGAGTATTTTTTTCATGCTTAATTTTATTGCATTTTTTCATTTTTTCATTTTTGGGCTTTCAGGCTTCACAGGTTTGAAATGAAAACTTAGCAATTTCAATGCATTCTTCAAGACTTAAATCTACTTTCAGAATAAATCTGGAGTAATTCAATAGGGAGTAGAATACAGCCCATATACTGAGATGCTTCCACTACTCAAACAGTTCATTCGAACAAAAATACATTTAAGATATATTCTAAAATCTTTGGCAAAAGATTGCTGCTTGTAAAAGCAATACTGTTAAAGAACACTCCTTATTTTTCAGACAGACAGCTACTATGTTATTTGACCTTATAAAATCAAGAATAAAGCGTTCATAGAAAACTAAACTGGTGGATTTTGAAATGCACTGTGTGTTATGTACCTATATATATACTATACCCTGCACTACTGACCCTTACTATTTTTTGTGCAAGCTTTATGAATTTTTCATTCGCTACCACACAAGAAACACAAAAAACCACCAAAAACATGACTATCTTGGTAAATTACATTATTTCTTTCAGACATAAAATGGTAAGAAGCACAATAAATACTTCATGATACAGAAGAATCCTTTTAATCTACATATTTTGTAATTCCTACAAGCCAATCTGTGTTTTCCTCCGCTTCACAGCATAGATGCAAGAACAGATGTTAGAGAGAGATTTCCTAACAGGTCACTAATGTCTACCACTCCTGATGCCCTAGATTGACAGGTATATAATAGAATACCACAAACAAACATTTGCCGAAAAAGAAACTTAATGCAAAGTCCAGTCAAGCGGCTGAAGGACTTTCAATGGATTGTAGCCCTAGTGCATTTGATGCTGTAATTATCCCAGTACAGGTGATTTCTTGCTTGTTGACTAATTCAGAGTGGACTTTAGTCTCCAAGGCACAGAGTGTTTCTTGGGAACTGGTGAGCATCTCGGGTTTTATCAACATCATTTAACGATGAATTATTTTAAAATCATAGTGTAATATTATACAAAACCAATGCATTTGTGTGGGCATATGTGTGTACATGTGTACACGTCTATACAGCAGCTACCTATATGTAGCATATGAACAGCATCTCTTTACACGCTGTGTAGGTACCTTCACTCATGCAGACACTTTTTTTACAGGAATAAAAAATTCACTTCAAGTCAAATCAAAGGTAGTATTTTCTGTTACATTCAGTACTCTATAACTGGTTGGCAGGGAGAAGGGAAGGAAATAATACTTGTTTGTGAATTTCATTTTCAAAATTACAAAGACTGATATCAACAATATCAGGCACTGCATGATGTATGCTTCCACACAGATCTGTCAATAGTATTTTGAGAACAGTAATTTCCATTTTTCTTTTTTTCAAATAATTATCAAGGTTAATTTAATTTTAATTTTTGAAGGAATTCTGTGTTGAAATAAGAGTGTGAATTGTATTTGGCAGCAATACTGAACAAAACCCAGCTCTTCCTCTGGCACCCTTTATAGTGATCCCTTAAATGATACTTCTGTTCTCTTGCAGGCACACTGAAATGAATTATTAATTTTTTTTTCAGTGCAGCCCAATGCTAATTTACACATTTACTTTCATGTTGTCCAGTCTTGCCAAATTCTGATTGTTTGGCTATAAATTCTGAGCACATAAACATTTGTTGGCTTTGCCTCCCAGTTCAGGTAGATTTATGATGGTAACAGGGGAAGAGAAAGAGAAGCAGAATACGATAATAAACCAGCATGAATTTTTCAGATGATGAGGAACGGACATTTAAACATAACTGTCAAAAGCAACTGTTATTTTACAGCTGAAAATGTCCTGGTAAATGCTCACTTATATACTTTATGTGCCCATAATTTTAAAACATTTAAGTTAATGCCAAGTCCTTCCGTAACCAGAACTAATGCAGAATCAAGGCCTTGATATTCAGGGAATATTGAATATTTTTGCTGGCTTGCACTTACAAAGGGAACCGCCTCTCCCCTACCCCGTGGATAGTAATGCTGTCCTTTTCTTTCAAAAATACCATTTGTAAACCTGACAACTCTTGGAAGCATTAAAGAAATGGAACAATGTTTCTTTAAAAATACCCGTAATATTCAACTACTGCACTGAGACTATAGTCTGCACAACGCCACAGCTGTGTACAGCTACAACTGGTATTCCTCTCCAGAGCTCACAACACTTAAAAAGGACAGAAAAACCTTGTCAAAACTTACACAGAAGATAAACATAAGCATACAGAGATAGAGTGACTGGCCCAAGGGTATTCCTAATGCTGCCTCCTATCAGATCACTTGACACAAAATGAAAAGCAGGTACAGAAAAGATCTGTGAGTAATAATGTAATACATTGATTTGTTTACAAGAGAACTCTGGCTGTATCTGAAATTAATCTGAAAACTGGTAAGTGTACACCGCAGTTTTTCTTGAACTGTAAATCATCAAACTTTAGATTTATTTAATGGTCTTAAACATTTCATTCTAAATAATCAACTCCTTTTCTCCCATCAGATCTTGAGTATTGTGTGCAAAGTGCTAGACCACTCCCTGAGACACACGTTCTAGTCAACTTAATACAAATTCTAATAATAAAAAGTTTGTTCGCATTTCACCTTCAAATGTCCTTCATCTAGAAACAATATAAGCTTGGAATTCAGTGGCTGCCAGATATAACGCTTTTGGAACTGCAAAATGGCAATTATATTAGTTTTCACTTTCTTAATAAGGTGTTGCAGAAAAGCTATTTAGTGAGCTGATTTGAGATTCCCTACTGTTTTTAATACACATAAAATGAGATTTGTGCTCCAGATACTTCAGGGAGTATCTGTTAGGATATGATCATGTATTGCAGAAAGATAAAATGGGTCTTAGCCTATAATTTGATAATCATAGGTCAGAATAAGGAAAGAAAAAATATCTGCAAACTTGCTGGCAATTCAAAGTTTAAAATGAGTTGATCTCACACATCCTGATTTATGCAATCAAGCAAAACACAACTCCATAGCACTTAATATTGGCCATCTAACAATAATATATAGAGATTCATATTATATGTTTACATACATTTTTTGCCAAGAAATCAATACATAAAATCATACAATCTTATGAATGATACTAATCTTAGTTACAATAAGTGATATCCTAAATATATTTTGCTCAAAGGAAATAAATTATTGTGTTCCAATTTTTATGCTTAAAGGCAGACTGTACATTCACAAGGATACTGGGATGCTCCTCTGCAACCTGGAGGATCAGTCCTTAGTGTCAGATTCTTGTGGAATGAAGGGTTCAATACATCTGCTTTGCTCATTATGCAGCCTACCAAAGTATTTGGGTTTTATTTCTTAATTCTGGTTGAAAGAAACACAAATCTGCCATTAAAGAATTCAAGCAATCTGTTTCTTTAGGTATAAGAACTATTTTAGTGGTCAAAGAAAGACAATGTCTCCAACAGCAAGCAGTGTAACCCAACAGGAGCAGAGCTGCAGAGCAAAAGAGTTGGTCTTGAGGAACCCATCCTAAAACCGTGCCCACTGTGGGGTTTTCCCATCAGGCTGGCTCCAGCGTGGGCTGCAGACTTCCATCAGCTGAGCTCTGCTGGCTGCACCCCTGGAACACTGCTTCTGTAGCTTAGAAGCCAGTTCACACACTTCAAAACTACTCTGCAGTGTGAATGAAAGCATGGCAAATGGGGGTGATCTGCAGATTCATTTCAGAAGCACAGTCCTAATCTAAATGGAAATGCTAGAATTGACTCATCCGAAATACCACAAAAGTGAAGGGGTTTTTTGCTCTTTGTCATACATTTGCAAAAAGGGTAAGCCATGAAGCAGTTTAGTTTTAACATACTTTTTCTCTAAAAAAGTGTCCTGGTTGTGGCTGGGGTAGAGTTAATTTTCTTCCTAGTAGCTGGTATAATGCTGTGTTTTGGATTTAGTAGGAGAAGAATGCTGATAACACACTGATGTTTTAGTTGTTGCTAAGTAGTGCTTACACCAGTCAAGGACTTTTTCAGCTTCCCATGCTCTGCCAGGTGCACAAGAAGCTGGGAGGGGGCACAGCCAGGACAGCTGACCCCAACTGGCCAAAGGGCTATTCCGTACCATATGGCGTCAGCATATAAACTGGGGGGAGTTGGCTGGGGGCAGCGATTGCTGCTCAAGGACGGACTGGGCATCGGTGGTGAGTGGTTGCATCACTTGTTTTTCCTGGGTTTTTTTCCTCTCTCTCTCGCTCGTGGTTTTCCTTTTCATTACTATTATTATTATTATTATTATTTTAAAATTATTAAACTGTTCTTATCTCAACCCATGAGTTTTCTTACTTTTGCTCTTCAGATTCTCTCTCCCATCCCACTGGTGGGGGAGGGTGAGCGAGCGGCTGTGTGGTGCTTGGTTGACGACTGGGGCTAAACCATGACAAAAAGTTCTTTAGAAATGCAGGTACAATCACCAAGGAAGTTATTAATGGTCCATCTCATTTGCAAACTCCCCTTTGCTGAGACACATGCCTGGTGACTACATAACAAGAAATACAAAAGCGTGAGCACTTTTACTTTGAATCATGGAGGGAAGAAATAAATTCCTAAAACCAGACTGCATTGCAGATAGTAATACACTGGTTTTATTCTTATGTGAAGTAGCCTTGTTTTATTAATCGTCACTGATTACTACCATAATCAGTTAAACTTTCTAAAATATGTATCATTTAAGTTTTTCTACTTTTTAATTACTTTTTTTACATACTCATTCTTTTTATTACTAATTCCCATAATCCTGGTGTGTTTTGTTCCCCTTGCATACCACATTCAGGTTTTTCTACAATCCATCTACATTTCCCCTGTGCACAGAGACTGCGCCCAATGAAGAGCCAAAATCCGTAGGCATTTCAGAAATATGCACCACAGCAACAGTCATCCGTCTCTGCCTTTCCTGAAAGTTTATTTCATTTTTGCATCCAAGTGAACAGAGGAATCCTTTATGTGCTCTCCCGCCCATGCAGCCAGCATGCTCAACAGCCCCCAAGCACCATCTTCTTCAGAGCAAACATGATTGACAGCCCTTTGGTGGGTAGCATAAGCAGCTTGAAAATGTTATTGTTTTGTACGAGTGGTGTGAGATACTGCTTTTTTATTTGCATCTACAGCTGTTAAACAGCATCAATATCTTCAGGACTCATGAT
Source organism: Balaeniceps rex (assembly GCA_013401315.1). Taxonomy (NCBI): domain Eukaryota; kingdom Metazoa; phylum Chordata; class Aves; order Pelecaniformes; family Balaenicipitidae; genus Balaeniceps; species Balaeniceps rex. The sequence continues at coordinate 9,938 of VYZW01039867.1, read as the reverse complement.
AAGTTAGGTTAAGAGTATTGATTTCCATTTTATTATTGTATGTTTGGGGGAAAGAAGTGCTGTAGTTTAAAGACAAGCAATGACTCAACTAGTCTGGAGGCTTCGATACAGTCGGTTATTTAATCAGGATACTCAAGGGACTGAAAGATAGGCACAGAAATGGATTTTCTCTGCAGGTCACTACTTTATTAATTTAACAATGGAGAGGGGGCAACCTTAAGCTCCTTCCCCTTACAGGAGGTATCTCATTGGATCCAATGCACAATTAAATGGCTCTCCAGCAGAAGACCAATAGCTGAGAGCTGACCTTCAGCCTCCTCCCAGAGTCAGTCCACCCCTGAACTCTTCCTCATTCCCCTGTGAAAGGAAATAGTACTATGAAAGGAATGAGAATGTGAAAGGTAAGATCTCCCATTCTCTTTACAGGCATGAGTCACATCGGTGACCTTATTTGTCTCAGGGAGCGCTGCCTTTTAGCTTTCACATTTACCTCATAAAGCTCCTAATTGTGATACCTAGTTCTTCCCTCTTTCACCTTTATAGTTCTCCCATTCTTGCCCCTGGTAGTCCAATATGCCTCTCATGACACAAAAATATTTTAAACACTCTGCCAGCTTAAGCAAGCATTTGGTTAATACACTGCAAATGGGAAATAAATTCAATACATCTTACAAACAGAAACAGAGAAGGTAAAGCAAAAATACCATAAAGATGGATATCCTGCAGCCAGGGCAGGTTTACCTGAGAGTGTCCCTTACTCTTTCAGGCATATTCTCATGTGCAAGGTTCCCATGTGCCTGAGCACAAATACTTCCTTTTCCTCTCTAGCAGCCCATCCCCCTCAAAATCATGGAAAACCTCCTTACACTGAAAAAGGCTGATGTCAAGGAGTGAAACACTCCTCTCCCTTCCTAACTATACCAGAAGGAAAAAAAACAATTTTCTATAGTTTTTCTCCTTCTTGTATCCTTCCAACTCTGCCTGGAACAAAGGAGTTTACCACTGATATAATGAAATTCTCTCATTAAATTACATTAAAACTACAGCAAACTCTATTATGCTCTAAAGCAAACAGCTTTAACTCCCAATTCCTCTGACAAGGTCTATTTTGTTATAGGGGCTCCTCAGGCCACGCTGCTCAGTTCATCACTTTCTTTTTATAGTTGTGATAATTTTTAAAACTGCGGGTTTTGCTCCCATGGCAATTTTGCTGCCTTTTCTTCCCTGCTGTTTGCCTGTATACAAGGCAGACAGGGAGCATCCCTTTGCTTGTAGAGTCAATGCTGTGCAAAACTCTAAACATAGGCTGGAACTGAAAAAAGTCATTCATTTATTTATAGTTTCATTTACAATTACATTCAAAAATTTTTTTTCTCTATAGGATAGGATAGGATAGGATAGAATAGAATAGAATAGAATATTTCAGTTGGAAGGGATTTACAACAATCATCTAGTCCAACTGCCTGACCAATTCAGGGCTCACCAAAAGTTAAAGCGTGTTATTAAGGGCATTGTCCAAATGCTTCTCAAACACTGACAGGCTTGGGGCATCGACCACCTCTCTAGGAAGCCTGTTCCAGTGTTTGACCACCCTCTCGGTAAAGAAATGCTCCCTAATGTCCAGTCTAAACCTCCCCTGGTGCAGCTTTGAACCATTCCCACACGTCCGATCGCTGGATAATAGAGAGAAGAGATCAGCACCTCCCTCTCCACTTCCCCTCCTCAGGAAGCTGTAGAGAGCAATGAGGTTGCCCATCATATAAAGAACATTTTTTTATTCTCATNGTCGGTTATTTAATCAGGATACTCAAGGGACTGAAAGATAGGCACAGAAATGGATTTTCTCTGCAGGTCACTACTTTATTAATTTAACAATGGAGAGGGGGCAACCTTAAGCTCCTTCCCCTTACAGGAGGTATCTCATTGGATCCAATGCACAATTAAATGGCTCTCCAGCAGAAGACCAATAGCTGAGAGCTGACCTTCAGCCTCCTCCCAGAGTCAGTCCACCCCTGAACTCTTCCTCATTCCCCTGTGAAAGGAAATAGTACTATGAAAGGAATGAGAATGTGAAAGGTAAGATCTCCCATTCTCTTTACAGGCATGAGTCACATCGGTGACCTTATTTGTCTCAGGGAGCGCTGCCTTTTAGCTTTCACATTTACCTCATAAAGCTCCTAATTGTGATACCTAGTTCTTCCCTCTTTCACCTTTATAGTTCTCCCATTCTTGCCCCTGGTAGTCCAATATGCCTCTCATGACACAAAAATATTTTAAACACTCTGCCAGCTTAAGCAAGCATTTGGTTAATACACTGCAAATGGGAAATAAATTCAATACATCTTACAAACAGAAACAGAGAAGGTAAAGCAAAAATACCATAAAGATGGATATCCTGCAGCCAGGGCAGGTTTACCTGAGAGTGTCCCTTACTCTTTCAGGCATATTCTCATGTGCAAGGTTCCCATGTGCCTGAGCACAAATACTTCCTTTTCCTCTCTAGCAGCCCATCCCCCTCAAAATCATGGAAAACCTCCTTACACTGAAAAAGGCTGATGTCAAGGAGTGAAACACTCCTCTCCCTTCCTAACTATACCAGAAGGAAAAAAAACAATTTTCTATAGTTTTTCTCCTTCTTGTATCCTTCCAACTCTGCCTGGAACAAAGGAGTTTACCACTGATATAATGAAATTCTCTCATTAAATTACATTAAAACTACAGCAAACTCTATTATGCTCTAAAGCAAACAGCTTTAACTCCCAATTCCTCTGACAAGGTCTATTTTGTTATAGGGGCTCCTCAGGCCACGCTGCTCAGTTCATCACTTTCTTTTTATAGTTGTGATAATTTTTAAAACTGCGGGTTTTGCTCCCATGGCAATTTTGCTGCCTTTTCTTCCCTGCTGTTTGCCTGTATACAAGGCAGACAGGGAGCATCCCTTTGCTTGTAGAGTCAATGCTGTGCAAAACTCTAAACATAGGCTGGAACTGAAAAAAGTCATTCATTTATTTATAGTTTCATTTACAATTACATTCAAAAATTTTTTTTCTCTATAGGATAGGATAGGATAGGATAGAATAGAATAGAATAGAATATTTCAGTTGGAAGGGATTTACAACAATCATCTAGTCCAACTGCCTGACCAATTCAGGGCTCACCAAAAGTTAAAGCGTGTTATTAAGGGCATTGTCCAAATGCTTCTCAAACACTGACAGGCTTGGGGCATCGACCACCTCTCTAGGAAGCCTGTTCCAGTGTTTGACCACCCTCTCGGTAAAGAAATGCTCCCTAATGTCCAGTCTAAACCTCCCCTGGTGCAGCTTTGAACCATTCCCACACGTCCGATCGCTGGATAATAGAGAGAAGAGATCAGCACCTCCCTCTCCACTTCCCCTCCTCAGGAAGCTGTAGAGAGCAATGAGGTTGCCCATCATATAAAGAACATTTTTTTATTCTCATTTCATGCCATTATTTTCTTCAGTTGAACTACTGTATTTCTTATGTTCATGTTCGTAATAATTCCTGTCCCATACAGATTGGTAACATTTACTGAAACTCTTGTGTGTTCATTGATGTCATGCCAAATGAAATCATTGCTCTGTCATCATTCTCCCAAATCTGTATTAAGTTTATAAAAGAAAATATTGCTTTCTTTGATCATTAAGTAGTAACACATTAGAAAAGATTTTACTGCTAAGTTACTTTTGTGAGAGATGTAATAGCATGATACAATAATTCAGTAAATATGTAACTTCATGTCATAAATAGTTAAGGTTTCGAAACCTGGGCAATCATGATTTTTTTATTTTTAGATGACTGATAATTTCCCTGAAATAATTTTCCTATTGTTATGTAATGGACAACCTCAGAAACAAGGATTCCTCTCGATCTGAGAAGCAATTTTATCTTTTCTGAAGACATTCCTTCATTTCTTTTAAAACAAGAATTTTTGTTGGTTTTGGATGATAAATATTTAAGGTGACTGACTAAAATAATTCCTCATCACCTAAACTCTACCTATATAAGGAAACACTTCTATATCCTCTTTTCATTATTCAGACACCAACACTTATGGTTACATTCAAGAGGCTACATGGACAAAAGCTCTATGTGATTTGTTGGGTGAGAGGCCAATCTAGATGATCTTTCCCATCTGGTGTTTAGGTCTATGGAACAAGCTTCTCTTTGACATCTTGATTCTGCAATGCAAATTACTAAAATGTACACCTGCAACATAGAATTTCCCTGTTGATACTACTCCTTTGTATTACTCCTTTATGTGATGGTAATCAAAGCATCACAACACACAGAATTGCAGATGTGTCCTAGCGAGTATCTGCAAACCAAACCAAACCAAACAAGTTCTGTTGCCTCAATGTGCCTCCTGTTGTATAAATCCTGTTACTAAGACAGTCCTCACTCTTAGGTCTTAGCAAGATCTTGGTCAGAGCATCATCTTCTATTCTGGCCAAACTGTTTCTTTCTTCCTGAGTTTGTGCCACCAGTTTCAAGTTCCAAGAAATTCAAGTTCTTGTTATTACCAAAACTCCTCTTGAAGCTATCCTTGCCTGCATCTTTCTGGGTTTTTTTTTTGGTTTTTTTTGTTTGTTTTGTTTTTTTTTTTAAATCTACCATTACAGTCTTAGGTTTGTCATACTTCTCACTTCTTGACACTCCTACTCAAAAGTTGTTGCTTTTAAGCCAAGCGTTTCCTTTCCTCTCCCTTATGTCATCTTTTAACTAATTTATTTTTCTCTTTTGCATACGAAATACAAGCCAGGAAGCTGAAATCTTAACTTATGTTTTTAGATCTTTGGGATGGAATTTTTTTTTGAAACAGAGCAAACTTACAACACAAACAGTCTTTTCTGAAAAGGCTCCTAGGATTCCAAGCGCATTATCTCCAATAATGAAAAGTTATGTCAAGGCTTTTCTAAAGCAGAGATAAATTTGTTACATTTCCTTGACTAAGAAATAAAAAATCCTCTGAATTTTTAAATGTAGCTTCTCTTCTGACTGGAAGAGATTTTCAGAGTCTACAAAAGAGGAAGTGAAGGAATAAAAAAATTATATGAAAACTGTCATTAGCATCCCTTAGTTGGCAGTCACTAAAATTTACAGGCATTTTAAAAAAAACACTGCTGCTGTCTGGGATGCTACAGTTGTTTCCATATGTGAAAAGCAGTGAGTAACAGCCAGAAGTTCCAGTTGTGCTAAGCTAAAAATTGCCAGTAGTATTTTTCAAAACACCGTCAACTGCATTTAGAAACCTGCTAAATTTTCCAAGTCAAAAGTACTTAAAATAAAGCCTTTTTTGTTTAGAAATGCCTAACTAGATTATATTATACAATATCTCAATGAATTCACTAATGAAAAAAAAGTCCCAAAGGTCACGACTAAAAAATCCCATAAAGCTCTGCGAAGGCTGCAAAGATCATTTCTCTGCATTAACAACCATACCAAGAGCGCTCTGTTCCTATGGTAATTTCTTCACTGCTTGTATAAGGCTCCCAAGGACTGCCTTCCTAAACCTTTCCCTTCCTCCTCCTCTGCGTCAAGAGCTCCTAATGTCCTTTCTGTCCTTTTCCCCATTTTGTTGTTCACCTGGCTTCTCATGCTCCCACTGTACCTTGGCCTCTTTCCCCCTCCCTCAAGAAGCCAGGAGTTGTGTAAATGCCCATCT
>VYZW01039865.1:848-12994 GCA_013401315.1 Balaeniceps rex | reverse complement strand
ATTTTCACCACCAAGCAGAAATAGCTGTGTAGCAATGTGTAACATCTTTCCCAGAACAATCTCCCAGAGAGCCTGTGTGGGTAGGTGAAATATTTTTTGAGATATTCTTAAGTTTCTGATAGTTATGTTACTGCCAACTGGCTCCCCTCTAAAAATATTTTCAACATATTTTTCAATTCAAGGTTCATTATTTTTAAGTGTCAAAAAAGGTCATGTGTGTCACATGACAGGATCATATTAACTGGCGTGGAAGAGCAAAAAAGTGGTCTTTTTATTAAGAATCCTAGTAAAGGACTTGTTAGACATATTTTTTTAAAAAGAAAAAAAAAAAAAGACATTTTAAGAAGAGTGGTAACTCTGTTTGCCATCCAGAACACATCTGTGATGAGCTGCCTACAGATTACCTCTCCAAGTAGACAGGGTCCTTGTTTATGGCATCTCCTGTTCAAACATCTGGTGTTTTCAAGATATTTCTGGAGGCAAGTAGCTCTCTTTTCCTGTGCCCAGAAAACATGAGGACTTGAAGAGTTTTCCGGCTATAATCTCTCCCAGGGAAAGCTTGTCACCCAGGTTGTTCTGGGCAAATGGAAGATAAAGGGAAACAACTTTTGCCTGTATTGCATGAAGACAAGTGTAGCAAAGTATGGTGCTGTGACCCATGGAGGAACCACAGAATTGCCCCTTCCCTGGCTCTGAAGCTCTGTTGTGGACCTTGGAAGAAATTTCTGTATGAACTCTTACTAATTCCTCTGCCCTCACCATTAATAGTATTCTTCCTGCAGCAGAATTTAATGTTGAAAAAAATCTGTGAGTGCTGCTTTATAGGAGGCCATTTCACAGGTGCAGGTGTTCAGTGTCCCTTGTGTGGCATCTGAATGCCCTTTATTAACTAGAATCATGTCTTAATGCATTATCTAATAGGCAGCAAACAGCATTTGCTCCCAAGGGGCTGTTACATTCAGCCAGCTTGTATGTAATGATCAAGGTGGCCATTAGCTTAGGATTCTACTTGTTGTTCTGCATTGATGAATACAAACTGCCTGCATTCCTCAGGAACATTGCAATTATTTGGGAATTGAATATTGTTTATATATGGAACTGTTGTAAAACCTGGACATGACAATCTATGGAGTCATTTTTTTACCAGTCAGGCCAGCTAACTGGGGAAATGAGTTGGAAAAATAAAATGATGAAAAGGAGAAAGAAAATTGGAGCAATAACAATACCTCCTGTTGGTGCAAACAGTTTTATGAAGGCTGCTCTCCAAATGCAGTCTCTGCCCAACCTCATCTGTATATTGCTTTTAGATCATGAAAGACAAAAGTTAGATCCTAAATCAAGAAAACATCCTAATTCACAATATTTCATGAGACTAGGTTTGTGTATAACTTATTCAAAAGGGCTGAAACATATTCTTACACTTAAATAAATGTCTAAGTTGTGCTCTCAACTGGAATGATCTTAAGCATATGCTGAACTGTTTTCACTAATTGTGTAGTCAGTCGTTGGCCCAGGCTATGCAGCAAAATCATTAAAGTTATCTAGAGCATACAGTTGATCATGCTTAGCCTTTTCAGTGAGCAAACCTGTATTATATGCAATGCTACAGAAATAAATTTGACAAGAAGAAAGAATTCCACCTTCTGCTTGTGAAATGCAATTAAAAAAATCCATGAAGTCTCATATTTCACAGGCCAGAGGACCATGCTCTACCTTGTTAATTTTGGTGTGGAGGTCACTTCCAGCATGCAAAGTGACTTCTGAGCTGTGAGCAATATAGGGAAGCATCATGTCATTCTTGTATGAGAAGCTGCTGTTACTTATCCAAGCTGAGGTAGCAAAACTGTTGCAGCCTGCCTCACTTTGGATGCTGCCTGTGCGAGATGGAAGTCATCATCACTATTTCCAAGGTTTAACAATAAGATTCATTGTGGTTAGAGCAAAAAGTAGATTATTAGATCCTGGGTTTGTTTGCCTTTTACCTGAGGCCAAATCACAGATCTCTAAGAACAGACATATATATGTGTGTGTGCACATGCAATCCCTCATTTGTTAGTGTTCTGTCCTTATTGATTGTGTCTATGATTTTTATGAGGAAACAACATGACAAAAAGTGGATAAATTTTCACTGTTTGGACTCAAAATGGCTGTGAAGACTTTACAATTATGCCTTGTCTTTATTTGCATATTAATGCAAAGTAACCCCAACTAATAGACTTCCGGGTTCATTTTGTCATGACTCCCAAAGAGGTTGCCTTCTTGCCTACTGTGTAGTCTCAGGGTCTGAATCTGCAGCCATTGTAGACCTAAACCACTATTGACTGAGAGCCCACCGAAGTGCTGTGTGGTGGGCATGGTTTGCTATGGGCACGCTGTGAGGGAAGTTTGGGGAATACCAGGTGCTGCAGAGTGCTTCCCCACCCTGCCTCGCCTGGTGGAAGCTCCAGCCTTACCACTACTCATATTTGCAATTCATAATTACTATTTCAGGAAGGTCATTTTAAAAAATGTGATGTATAATCAAGAATCAAAGTTAAATTTTGGAATGCATCCAGACATACTGCATAGAGAAGAAGCATTTTAAGCAAAAAAAGCTTTAAAGAAAGCCCCAGAGAGAACAGTCTTTTTTTTTTTTTTTTAATATCTGTATATATATGCAGTGTATGTGGTGGTATCTATCTCTCTCTCTATATGTGTATATATGCTCTTTATACATGTATAAGTATGTATGTGTGTATCTCCATGTGAACATTTGAGAAAGAACAGACCTGGGGGGCAAAGGAGGCAAAAAGCAGTCAAAGACCAAACATCTCTATTCAGGGGTTGTTTGCAGTTTCTCATTTTGGCTGTTTGTTATTAGCTTTGCTAATTAGTTTATGCCTCTCAATTTTTAGATGACACCTCAGTAATTAATGTGGGAGAAACAATTAAGGAATAGAATATGGAGTGACCAGGAACCAGATTTAAGTTGATCCATGTAGGCTAAAAGATTATGTAACATAATATTTCTATTAAGAAGGGTGTTTATTCTCATGACTTGAGGGGGACCTCCCCCTTCCCAATCCAGTTTTTATTTCTGTGCAAAACTAGGGGTTTAAAATGTTAAGTAAAAGGAAACATTCAAGGAAGAGAGAGAAAGAAACAGCCCAAAGCAGCCTGGATGAGTGCTTTCCTAATTTTCCTTATCTACTCTGAGCATTTGTGGGTGTATTGCTTTGTTATTAAGTACCACTTTACAGCATATTAACAGCATTTCAGATATTGGCATTGCTGATTGAGGACTCCATTGCTGCAGTGCCTGTCCAGCGCAGTCTGTGGAGGGGATGCTTTTTATCTTAGTGTTTCCCATAGTATTCGTGGTTTAGCCCCAGTCAGCAACCAAGTACCACGCAGCCGCTCGCTCACCTCCCCTGCCGGTGGGACGGGGGAGAGAATCGGAAGGGCAAGAGTAAGAAAACCCACGGGTTGAGATAAGAACAGTTTAATAATTGAAATAAAATAACAATAATAATAATAGTAATAGTAATAATAATAGTAATAGTAGTAGTAGTAATAATAATAATAATAATATAATTTCAATGAAAAGGAGAACGAGAGAGACAAACAAAGCCCAGGGAAAAGAAAACAAGTGATGCAACCGCTCACCACCCGCCGACCAACGCCCAGCCAGTCCCCGAGCAGCGATCACTGCTCCCCGGCCAACTCCCTCCAGTTTATATACTGAGCATGATGTCATATGGTATGGAATAGCCCTTTGGTCAGTTTGGGTCAGCTGTCCTGGCTGTGCCCCCTCCCAGTTCCTTGTGCACCTGGCAGAGCATGGGAAGCTGAAAAAGAAAGTCCTTGACTAGGGTAAGCACTACTTAGCAACAACTAAAACATCAGTGTGTTATCAGCATTCTTCTCCTGCTAAATCCAAAACACAGCACTATGCCAGCTACTAGGAAGAAAAGTAACTCTAACCCAGCCAAAACCAGGACAATTTCTCAAACTACAGTGCAGATGTGTAGAAGACCTTATTCCACTAGTGTTTTGACATCATCAATATTGACAGTGCCTGTGGAGTCAGCTTCGAGTAAATTTTTGGAATTTTTCTTACAGTGATATTAATCCACAGATTAATAGGAAAAGAAACAGTATGTTAAAGAGGGGATGTTACCAGGTATCTAGAGGGCAACTTCAGCTGGAAGAGTGATAATTACCTGTGAGGCGAGAGCCCAAGAGGTGGAAAATTAGCATCTTGTCCATTAAATATTTTAGCTCAGTGTTTGATGATAGTGAAAAACCTGTTCGCGTGCAATTTCTGAGATGGAAAACTAGATCACAGAGGCAAATAAAGGGCACACTTGTTCAGTGATATCTGGATGACTGTTAGTTGTAGAGAAAGTGAACTGGAGGAAGATCCACACTTTCTCTTAGTTCTGCTCTGGACTGAAGGAACTTCTCAACTTCTGTTGACTTAGCTCTATTAGCTTATTTGTGGTAGGCTATGTAGACTGTCAATGGAGACCTCACTGATAATGTAAAATAGCCCTGGTTATAGGAAAAGCAAGCTTAAACTGGTAATATTGCATTACTAGTGTTTGCTAGCCTTGACATACAAATGGATGTCAGGTTTGAATTTTTGTGTGGCTGGCTGTGTTTTTTGTTTTGTGAGTAATTATGAAAATTCTGAAAATTCCCTTATGTAATAGTTTAAAAATATTTAAAGCCATCATGAAAATGTGGATGCTTTCAAGAAACTACACTCCAAAAAGGTATCCATATGAATTCATGATTAGTGTAATTTGTTCTGTGAATCTGACTGAAAGTATCACTTCAGTCAGGGAAATAAGAAGTCTAACTGAAGATATTTTCAAGCAGCCTTTTGCAGATATTCTTAATCTTGCAGTGAGCGAGACAAAGCAATTGGGGCAGGGGGGAGGAAGAATTTTAGGCAACTTGCAGATTGATGAAGTGCTTAAATTTTTATTCCTTAATGTGCCCCAGGATTAAGCCAGCAGGCCAAACAGTCAGCTTTCACTTATGATAGAAGTAAAAGAGAAGGAAAAGCAATGAGAAGATCAAACTGCAGTCAGAGCTAGAAGATAATGTCAAAAGGCTTGTTAATTTAGATTTCTCTGAGGTGGCTCACCATCTTCTCAAAAATTATTTTTGAGGAGGAAACAAAGGACAATGCAATGTCTTTTGAAGTCAGACTGCCTTTTTTCTTCTTGTAATGAAGTCTGACAGACTGCCTTTGATCTCTGAAACAACCTACAATCTTGTATAGCTTTCATCGTTAACGTAATGGATGTGGTGTTATTTTCTGTGTATGTTGAAAGTGGGTCTTAACCAGCCTAGTTAGTATGGGTGCTAATTGAGTTACAAAGAACCCTTACCTTGCATGGAAGTAAAGGTTTACCAACAGAAGACACATTTTCATTTATGTTCTGTCTCTTCAGGAGTGAAAAACTGCAGTGGAGAATCACAGGCCACAGCGCTCTGTAGTGCTGCCTCCCCTTGTCATAGATGTGTGCTTTTACAGGATTAACACAAGTAGGCTATGTTTATGCCTCTCAGTTTGTATAAGCTTTATCTTGCTGTGTCATGTTTCTGGAGAGCCTACTGGTTGCTTGCCAGCAAACACTCCATCAGTGCAGTCGCAGGATGACAGAATCCCCTTTCTCTCGGTGGAGCACTGCAGTAAGTGCTGGCAGACAGACGCAGGAAACATGCTTGAAGAGAGCTGCCTCTCCTTGCCGGGCTGCCTTAGAAGAACCAATGCTTTATTAGAGAAACAAAGCCCAAATTTAGGCCTGATATTGCAATCTGATAAACATTGTTTCTGAAACAAAGGGGTGGATGTATGTGGCATGTGCTGCAAGGAATGTGCTCAAAAGCACTGCAATGGGTTCACATAGATAGAGCTGTTTTAATTACAGAAATTAGCCACCGGTATTGTCAGTTGTTTTAATTTAGGAGGCAAAATTTTTGCTCTGTCCTATTTATGAGAGCATTTTGAATGCATGGCTCTTCTCTGGAAGCACAAAGTAGAGGAAGGCTGAGGAAGGAGGTTGAATACAGCGTACCTGCCCTTGTCAGCAGCCATCTTTACTGCCTGCATGTGCAAATACACCACTCTTTTCTTGGTGGTGGGGTGCTGCTATTATACAGTGGTAAAGTACGACAAGAGCAAATGGGATGACAAAACATTCATGGGATTAAGGCTGTATGAAGAGTTTTATGAATCTTTATTCTTGAACCACCATTTTCAGAGAGGGATAAATGATATCACCACACTGAAATAATTTCCTTGTGAGTATGTCAAGCTCAAATATAGAAAACCCATGCACTGAAGTTCAGGACTTATTGGAGGCCTTAGTTTTCAAAAGAATAGATTTACAGTGTGACTAGTCTAAGGAGAAATAAATGTACCAGGAAAATATAGGAAAGAGACATAGACTGAAGCTCCAGGAAGAGTCGTGACACTATATGCTAAGATACTGAGGCTCAGTCTGTTCTTCTATGAACTCCCCGTTTTTGGAGAATGCCATAGCAATTTTGACATTTGCCATCAATAGTAATAGCACACACCAACACGTCTCCTTTTCAGAATGAGGATATTGTGAATATGAACATACATATAAATACAGCCTTGTGATAAATGCTAATGTTTTGTGAATATCCATGGAGGATTTTACCATAATTGAGATGCTTCTGGCTAAAATATTCCTTAGACTTAGCCTTTGCTGACTTTACAACAGCTCCCAGCAGCTCTCTGTTCTCATCTCGCCCCAGCAGCAGTGGCGCAGTTGTTGCCGATACTGGCAGCTTGTGCTGATTCAGGGTGTTTTGAATCTTGCTGATACTATAGAGACAGCACCTTTGGGGGACAGCCTGCCGCAGGACACCCAGCAAAGGTCTGCTGTACCAGCCAGACATCAAGTCCAGTCTTGACAATCATATGCAGCCCTGCAACTGTAGGCCTGCAGTTTAGCCATCAATACCAAGGGAAGAGAGGGTGTTTTTAAGCACTACTGAGTTTCCTGTGCTACCAAGGCTATTGGTTTAGCCTAAATATTTCAGAAGAGTGTCCTCTGGAAACTGTCTGCTTTTGTGTGTAGGTGGGTTCAAGTATCAGTGAAGCCTAAACTGAGGCCTCTGTGTTTGTCTTTGCAGTTGTACTCACCTTCACCACCAAAGGGATCCCATGTCCAGCCCTAAGTCAGGGAAAACCAGTGTAATCATGGATGCTGGGGAGGAGCAAGCACAATCCTGTCTTGAGAACTGGCTTTAGCAAAGTCCCATTTGTCCTTCTGGACAGCAATGAAGGCTGGCTTGCCTTGGGTTGGCCTTGGTTCCTGTTAGTTGTGAACACTACTTTTCATGTGCTGTTAATTCTTGCTCTGGTTGTTCCTAAATGGAAGCTTTATAGTCTTATGTTTTTCACATTTTCCAATTAGTTTGTAAGGCCGTTGTAAGGCCTGAGGTATTTAGTAGTGAGAAATAAAACCAATCAATATAATGGTGGTCATTACATTTATTATTCATTAAAATTTCAGTATTCTTATGATTTTCAGGAAGTTGAGTTTCAGCTGAAAGAAGTACCGTCACTTCTTTAGGCCTCAGGCAGCTGCTAGTTTGGTTACATTTGATCCTGAATCATTGGGCATGCCTTCACCTATTGTACAAGCAGGAGTAATGACAGAGCTTTGAAGGACAATTCATGTAGGTGCTATAGATCTCAAAATCAATGGAGTGCTGCAAAAAATAATGGAAACCATAAATGTCTTCATAAGGGAGGGCACTAATGTCATCTAATGGGCAGGAGAGATGACTGGCTGAAATCATGTCAAACTGAGGTGACTTGTACAGTGAGGGACCAGTGATACTTCATTTATCTTGCAGGAGCAGTCTTGGTATATTACGGTGACTTGGATAAGGGATACATCCAAAATCATAGATTTTTTTGGTTTTGGTGTGTTCATATAAAATGGGTGAATTTATGAAACAGTGCAGGGTACTGTCTTTTACTATGTTAGATCAGACTGAATAAAACATGGATAAGTGTCCGATGACAAAATCTGATCTGTTGTACACAGTAGGTTCTTGTTGTTGAAAGGAGGTTTCAGTCTTTGTGCTCTGACTGCCCCCACAGCCTTCCCCTGGCTTTCCCAGGAAGCTGTAGGTTCAGGAACCATATAGCCTGTGCATAGTCCCTGCCGGGGCAGTGTTTGGACAGGGATCTGCCTGTGTCAGTGTGGCTGTTACTCCAGGATGGCAGTGCTCCAGGGCACTCATGTGGCACCCGGACTGGCAACTCGGGAGACGTCCTCTTACAAGGGAGCCCCAGAAAGTAAGGCAATGGGATATTCTGCAGTAGGAAGGAAATCCCCCTTTTCAGGACCTCATTTGCAAAGATGGAATGCTTAATTGTAGCAGTTGTCTCCTGTCTGGTATTGAGTTGAGATTTCTAATTGTAACAGCCACCATCTCATATGCTTAAAATGGATGGTCTGTCTATTGGGGCTCACCTTGAAATTTTAATTCCAGCTACCCCACAAAATCCTGTATCTTGGACATTAGCCAGATTCTTGTCTTGTTATTTGGGATTTTGGGATGTGTCTGAATTCCATCAAGGACTGTGCTATGGGACCCTATCTTTATATCAGAACATCTTCTAGTTTTTCCTTACTATAGAAGAATATTAGGCAAAGTTGCAATAAAAAAAAAAAAAAAGAAAAAAGAAAACACACACACACAAAAAACACCTCAGGAAAGAAATGAAATCAGGATTTTTTTTCTGTTAGCGGAAACTGGTCGCTTATTAAAAGGTATGTGGGCTTTACTTAAAGATTTACTATGAAATTCTCCTTGCTCTCCTGTTGGGTGGTATGCTATTAAGTGGCTTCTGTTGAGTATTTTTAAAAAAAGCATCAGAGGGAAGATTTTCTGTTATAATGTAAGCTTCAAATCAGCACCAATCAGAGACAAAACTGGATTAATATAAATCCTTCAAAGGATAAAACACATTTGCAGATTAACCCTGACCTCTGCTTAAAAACTCCCAAACTCTCTTTTCTGTACTGATTTATCTAAACAGGGCTGCCTGGCTGCACACAATGAAATGCTTCCTCTGCAGGTCAATTAGCAGGCACCTGGATAGGATTCAGACTTTTGTTAGGCACAGAAAATCCCATTAGACGTTACTACAGGTGGTTGCTGCATGTTTGCTACCAATATGAATATTGCATTTAGAAACTTGGAGTAGATGGTATGAAAAACCTGACAGCTATAAATCTTGTATTTGAAGTGGATGGCTTTATTGACTGCTGCTGTCTTTGAGATGGAGAAAAGGGGGAATATGTTCTAGCCTTTTGATTTAATATGAGAAAGCACTATTTAGGGATGATTGATGGTTGAAAAGTGACTTACCAAGTGCTCCGCATGATTGTATTACCCTAGATAATAGGTTAAACAGGAAAGAGGGCCTTCTGAATTTAAAGGCACTAAACATCATTTTATTGCAAATGAGAAAAATCAGTGCAAGTATGACATGGATGTGTTCATTTATATTCTAGACCAAACTAAAAGGGCATCCTGTAAATTATTAATTTCCAGGCTAGTTGTGTGCCACCCTGAACTATTGTCCAGGTCATGCTAAATTTCATGCTTTCTCAGGTCACAAAAAGAGATATCCTGAGTCCTTTCTGAAGCTGTTCCATGCCCATCCATCCCAGAAATTTAATGCTGCCATAGAAAAAACTGAGATGGTATCAACCTGCTCACTGCCTTATGTTGGGTTGCATCTGTCTTGTACCCACTGGAATTGTAATTAGGAAGGTCACTAGATTTTTTTTTTTAATGTCAGGAAGTTTCTTATGAATTGAGGATAAAATTCTGCCTCCATTGAGGCAAAAAGAAAAAATTCTCTTGCTTTTTGTGGAGCTAGCACTTTTCTTGAACTTTTCCACATGTTTACGTTTAGGTTATGCTCCAAAGCACATAGAGAATAGATGGGAAAATCATTCAACCTGCCTGCATCTCAAGTTTCTGATCTATACAACTGGGTGGATAATATACACATCAGGTATATTAAGGTGTTAAGTCTTTGACAGCTTTGAATTGATATATAATCAATATGAAGTTATTAGATATTATATTATTAATAAAGCTTTTTAAACATACTGTAGTATTGCATTATTGACCATAAACATGTCTTTTAACTCAGAGTTCATCAAGTAGACATCATTAAGGGATGATCCCTGGTGCTCAGATAGTGAAAGATCCCATTATTGAAATATATTGGGGATTCAGGTGACTGCAGTAGTTGACTGCAATAGCTGCAAGGCCTAGCTACTTTTTAAATGGTTATAGCTAAACGTAAGTTAGGATTAGAAGAAATCCAGCATGTCATGTATTTTGCAATAAATGTTAGAATCTTTTATGCTGTTTTATTACTGTGAAGCTTTCAGTATAATTTATTTAGAGCTTTTGAGAAGATACCATTTCTATGCATCTATCAAAACCACTGTATTTTTGTACTTTGAACCTTCTATTGGCATTGAACAGCCAAAGTATTGTGATACTTACTACAGTCTTATCACTTTTATGAAAAGAAAATCTGTAACATCCCCAAATCTGCAGACAGCTTAAATTGCCATAAAAAAAAGCAATTAAAATAATAGCAGTTAAATGTAAAAAAGGCGTATTAGATCATGCCCCTGTCTTGCAAGGCATATGTTCTTGAAAGAGGATAGACTTTAAACTGAAGTGACACTTGCTGTTAGACTGTAGACAGTTTCTCTGGGAGAAACTAAAATGCTATTTGTTCTTGATGTGTTTAGGTACAGTATGAAGATAAGTCCATAAAAATCAAAGTAATTTATTGCTTTTAAAAGCATTACGATTTTACAGATGTTGCAATATATGCTAGATGTTTATATTAAAAAAAGTATAATACATGTTTTACCATAAATTATATACACAATATAGAGTCATTTTTTTTTTTTTCCTAAGTTAGCTTTACAGTTGAGTAAGAGTAGCTTAATAAAATATATGTTGGTATAACATACTTTTCATGGATTGTTTAGACCAGTGCTGGGATACACTTTCTGTCTGTGGCTTGTATGGTGAAGGAGGATGTAACAGGGTATATATGGAATGTAAGTATGTACAAAATGTGGATCAAGGTTTTAAATATGAGAAGGAAGAATCCACTTTCTGGCAATAAGACATGTCCAACAGTGCATTTTAAAGGATTATTGGATGCCTTGGGTGTTTGCTAAGGCACAGGGCCAGCAAGGACAGTAATCCCTTCAGAACAAAGCCTGTTGTATGTTAAAAGTAGTAAGCTATTGCTATTACAGCATAGGAATTATGTCAGTGTTATTGACTAATAAAAGCCTTGGGGCTGGCCTCCTCAGAGGTAGGATGAAGTGTAAGCTCACCACACCTGTCTTCTACTCTAGTTCTTTATAAAAATAGTAACAGTAAAAATTATGCTAAATAGTAAGTCACTTAGACTTACAGAGTCCTTGCTCTGTGCAGGATATTAACTTTCTGTTCTGGTTTCTACATTTAAAAAATTATGAAGGATACATTTATTAATCTTGAATTGACAGACAAAAGGCATAAGATGTCAAATAAAAGTTACAGCATGAGATAAGGTTTTTGGAAATGGGTGCAAGGGTATCATGGACACCTTGTAGAGAAAGTTTATTTTCCCATAGATTATCAAAACTGTTCCTCTGGAAATTAGAGATAGTGTCGCCTTTTGGCAATCTGTCTCATCCATAAAAGAGTGAACAGTACGAAGTATTTGTATGAGAAATGCTGTGAGAAAAACTTGGAAATATATGCCTTACTCTAGAATAAATTAAAACTACTAATTTTAACTAGTGAATATATATATAAAAATTATTTTGGCTGAAAGTCAGAAAAGAATTAAAGTCAAATTATGGGAAAAAACAAGGAGAAAACTTTGTTTTTCACTAAACCCCTCTTTTTACCAGACTTGCAGCCGTCCATAACGTCTTCTGAGGCAGAATACATCTATAACTGTGTATCATCCTGGTAAGTTGCAAAACAATAGAAAGCTAATGGATACTGGCAAACAGATTTTATTTCTTCTCCATTTTCATGGATTTAATGAATGTTTTATA
>VYZW01039855.1:1304-13052 GCA_013401315.1 Balaeniceps rex | reverse complement strand
CAAATAAAAACTCTCTACCTTGGTTGTTTAGACAGCAGGATTAAGATCATTGTTACGGCCAGCCCACAGGCCCCGAAGATAACAACTAAGAACCACGGAAACTCAATTTCTGAAACAACAGAACAAAAACATGTTAGCAGGAATCTTCATCTCTGTTGCATCTTTAATTTCAACCTTCTCTTCCACTGCCTAAGGTTTCCAAAGTGGTAAAAACCGATAGGAGAATTTTTGGTTAGTTAAATGTGAAAGTTCTGTGTTAAGCAGAAATTAAAATAACCTTTTGGTCTCAATAGTTTCATACTGCATTTGTAAGTCCACTGAGACTCCTTGCAAAAACTGAGTTTTTAAATATAAACAAGATCTTAGTACAGACAATATATGTAGCAAAAGCAGCCACGAGGAACATTCTGCCTGTTTGGAACATGCTACCAGTAGTCCTGATGGCATATAATGCCGCATCCCATGTTACTGCTTGTTCACCCAAGCTTAGAGAACATTATTAACAGCATACTAAATCATAGGCAAACTATTCTTCTCTCACAGAAACTAAAATATGGTGGTGTCAAAAAGCATACTACTCCTCTTTCTAATGGCTGAACATTAATTATGTTGTGAACCATCAACTGGAAAAAAAAAAAATTACCTTGCAGGTAGCTACAAAGAATTCAGGTCATTGAGAAATGCAATTTGGTAGGAATGAAGAACAATGCTGATAAATGAAATGTTTTATCATTTAAATACTGGCAATTCCATTAGACTTAAGCTGACACTGTAGAATACAAAGTATAGAGAAATTTATTCTGGCTGTAGACTTAGATTCTTCTCATTCGTTCCTAATTGTAAGTTTTCCATACAAACTTCACTCATTTTTTGGGCCAAGGAATACTGGACAGAAAGCTTTAGAATTCTAAACATGAACATAAATATATGCCCTTTTGAGGGGGGGTGTGTGTGTGTGGAAATTGGGTACCAGTTTTAGCCCTGTGCTCCCAGCTTAGATTTTGCCTGGACATGTTTTCAGGCATGAGTAAAGTCCTGTCTGGATACATCTGTGTTAGACAGGTCCCTATTTTAATGGAGAACCAGTAACTCCTTGTCATGTCAGTGAGACCTGTGAATGTCCAGCTGCTTCAAAAAGTTAGATTATTGCATTTGAATTTAACTATAAATTTTTAATACATGGAAAATTTAAATTCTGTGTTCCTAAAGGTGATATAAAAACCAAGCAAGAATAAATTCTCAATTAAATCAGATCACTGCTGCTGTGTGAGATGTATGGATATGGATCAACTTGCAGAATCTGGGTTGTAGTGACTGAAGAAAACTGTGCATGTAGGATGGCCTTAGATTTTCATACTATTTTAATTTTGTTCATACGAAAACCTTGACAACTTAATGCAGCTGGGGTTAATAAAATAATGCCACATGTCCAGATCATTAGCTGTTCACATAAATTAGGAATGAAAACTAGTAATACAAAGAGTTAAACAGGTAAATCTAGCAAGATTTTGAAAGGTAAGAGTTATGGGTGTTTTTATTTAACACCTTCACTAATACCCTGGAAAATGAAGTGAAGCAGCTTGGGAAAATAATTTGCTGAAGAGCTCATATTTTGAAGAGTTAATTTAGTAGCTCAGACCTGAGAATGCTTTAGGAAAAGGCGCTGTCNAAAAACATCAAAAAGACAAAAAGACATCATGGTTATAAAAACAATTTGCTGCACTTTGCTCATTTACCTTCAGCACAATGAACAAATTCAACGCCTGTTTGAGAGAAAGATACATAAAGGATTTCACTGAACTCCCCAAATTTTTCGGAGGTACGTTGTCTTGATCGGACTCGTATCTCATAATCTCTTCCCATCTTCAGAGAGTACAGTGGAACCACTGTTGAGAGCCTGGGTTCTAACTGTAAAGACAGAAGGACTGTGATTTATTTGTTTGAGTTGTACTGTTACACTGCTTCTTGATTTCAGAAATAAACATTTGAAGACTTTTTTGCTACTTGAAACTGTAGGGATACCACAAGAAGAGCTCAGAGAAAATTCACACCATTTACTTTTGACTTACTAGCTATCAGGCTTTGCTGTGATTCAGGGGACCAAAAGTGGAGAATCCAAGCTCTCTGTAAATACAGTCAGTGAAGAAAGGCAGCTGCCCCCAGTCACATGCTGTAAGTAGGTGGTGTGAACATTTCCCACTGATCTTACCAAGTTGTAAATCCTTTTTACTGTTGTAACACAACATTACTGACTTCACAATGCCAAAACCCTTGTTAAAATGACACGGGAGTCTTAGAACTAGTGCAATCTCCACTACAGAATTAATTTTAAGAAGAAAAATGATTTAAAGGCCTTCTAACCAAACGTATTGCATCTTACAAATGTATTTATTTGGGGAACACTGCATAGCTCCCAAAATCTTCAACTATATCTAAAATGTGATAATAGAGACTCTCTGAGCTGGCATCAGATTGTCGGTCTTGAGACTCCTATATTAACTGCAACATACTTAGATACTGCTGCATATCAAACTATGGAAGAAGTCACATTAGAGGTCTTAATATGTGAAACCTCTCTCTTCTATTAGTCCTCTAAGAACATGTATTTTAGCTCCAACAGCCTAACAAAAGTATATAAAAATAAGGAAAATGTGCTCAAAATAGAAATCCATGTGGCACATGTTATATTCTGCTTTTACTTGAGAATCAAGGATGATACTGGCAAAACTCATCATGGGCTAAGAATTAAAACACCTGGAAAACAGCAGCCATTGGGGATTTGAAGGAAGCTTCAACGATAAAATCTTATAGTCACTGAGCTGTGTAAACTAAACTTGAGACACATTCTGTTGGTAGCTACGATCTGTGCAGTTCTCTGATCCCTGGTGGCTCCAGACTCAAGTGTTCTGAGAACCAACCAGTCAGATTTGGAGGAGGCAGTAATGCCAGACTGCTTTTCTCTGCTAGTGGTTGGGCACAAGATTGTGGAGAACCACTGCTCTACACCACAAAGGTTTTTTACATGTGAAGACCATCCAGCTGGAAAGCGTTGGGAAGGGAATACAATATATACTAGTCCAGTTTACTTATTTTGTGCTATGAAGCCACAAAGAAATAGTACACTAAAGTCTTACAGGTAGTGGTTTTTTTTTTTTTTTGGTTGGTTGGGGTTTTTGTTGGTTTTTTTTTCTTTTTTCTGAGATAATTAGTGGTGATTCTTAGGGATGCTGGACCACACAAAATTTTATGTACCCCCAAAAATGGTGGCACTTGGAAAAAGCAATATGCAGGCTAAATTAGAGCCCTGAAAAATATCAGGTAAAATTACTGTAGCTGCGTACCTGAAATTGCAAGAGTTGCTAAAGAACAGATAATTGATTAACGGGCAGGATATCTCTAGTTCATCAATGAATTAACAAAACTTTATGTAAGACACCTGGATGAAGCAAGATGTGTAGACTGGGGAAGGTTCAGCATGAACTGCATAGATCGATAGCATTTGTCATATGGATTAAATCAATTAAAAGCCATATAAGAGAGACATGATAAAAGATAACTAATAAAAATGCATGACAGCATATGGCAAACTCATTTAAAGTATGTGAAGGGGAACTTGGAACCAGACCACTGTGTTGCTGGCCTTACTGCATGCTGTTCAGTCCGTGTACACAGAGTGATGCTTGTGATTGCCATACTAAAGAAACGTGTGACAAACCTGCTGTCATGCGGAGAGCTGTGTGATGGTGCTGCCTGCATAAGTGTGGCCCCGTAGGAGGGGGTTAACGCAGACTGTAGAGCAAGCGTTTGTCACTGGAGCCCCTGGGACACTGAGAGTGCCCACTGGGATGGGGGCACCAGAGGCAGAGGCTGGCCCAGGCATGACGGGCAATGCAGCAACCAAGGCAATGGCTTTCACCACCTTTAATAGAAAAATGGTGAAAACTGGGAGATGGTCAGTACCAGGGAAAGGTTCAGAGGTCCCCTGGGTAGGCATAGCACAGGGTTGGCCACCCACACAACACCCGGAGATATTAGGCTGTATATCCAATGCAGTGCAGGGAGATGAGTTTTGCATTCCTCAAACTAGTAAGCCCTGTACCACAGGCAC
Source organism: Balaeniceps rex (assembly GCA_013401315.1). Lineage (NCBI taxonomy): Eukaryota > Metazoa > Chordata > Aves > Pelecaniformes > Balaenicipitidae > Balaeniceps > Balaeniceps rex. The sequence continues at coordinate 8,944 of VYZW01039855.1, read as the reverse complement.
AGTGCTGCATGGACACAACGACAGTGTTCAACTCCGGAGTTTGTACTCCATGCTTCCCTGGCCTAAGCACACTTCACTGCAGTGTGAAATGGACCTTTTCCAGCAAAAATTCAACAAGATAATGAGAGCCAGCAGAGTCCTCCATCGTCCAGCCCTCTTCACTGAGGACTGAGCCGTGATCACCAATTTCATCCCATATTAGGTGGATCTGGGTTGTTTGGTATTTTTTTAATAAGTCAAAAGATCAGGCCAATCTAAAATATGATAAATAACTAAAAGAAAATTAGACTTTCAAGATTCCCTATCACACATACATTTTTAGGCACTTCATAGACACACTTCACTGTGAAGTCATCATTCTTCGCTATTGCTCAGATGATGTGTGTTCACACACCTTGTTTGAAAAACACAGCAGCCTCACAGGGTCTGTGTAGCTATTGCTAGTCATGACTAGTAAACTTGGATAGACCTAAGAGGGGACAGAATTTTAGTCTAGTGAATGTAATGGGCAACACTTCAAGATAAGATGGTAGAATTTTAAAAAGATACCCAGCAAGGAGCTAATAACAACGATGAAATTTTTTCAAACTGTGAGCCAGATGACATTTGACTCTCTCTCATGAACACATGGCGTGGGGATTTTATTGTTTTTAGGAAGTTTCTCAGAAAATAATTTCAATCCTCTTATCACTATAACTTACTGTTATAATAATTTACTAATTAACACTTCAGTCCTCCTTCAATTCATAAGTTATCTATTTTCAATTAGTAAGTGGATTGAAAAAATGAATGCTATACGTGAAAAATCAAACAGGTTCATCCCAAAACATCTAAAAAAATTACGAACAAGTCTCAGTAAGGGGGAGACAGTACAATTTAAGTACTATAAATTAATTTTTGTAGCAGTTTTTTGTATCAGTTATATGTATAAAGCATTATGGTATATTTAAGTAGTCAAAGATTATCCTTTGTGTAAAAAACTAGTAATAACAGTATAACTAGACATTTATCTCTTCACTGCTTCAACACTCCTTACAGAAGATATCTGTAGCAAAGAATGCAAAGAGTGAAATTGTTGCTCCAATGCTGTTATTCGGAGTTTTGCTATTGTCTTAGGCAACACAAAGATTTTGTTCAGAAATTTCTCTTTTGTGCTCTGATAGTGTCTCAGGGAATTATGCCATGTTTGTGCTTTTAAGCTGAAAGGCACAATAACATACAATATATACAGCTGCAATACAACATAATCTATTTCTCTTGAAGCAAGTATAGTATTCAGCAATTCCTTATCTATTTTCTGAAAGAAGAAATACTGATCTTCAAACCTTTGCTCTCCTGAGAAGAACTATTCTCAAGGCATGCTGGAATTATTGATGGTACTGGAGCAAGAACAAAGCTTTATTAGTGTATTTATATGATTGATACCAAAAGGCTTATAAAAAACCAAAAAATGTGCATTTTTAAAGAGGTATCCATACTGCCACCTGCTTTTGTAAATCCCATAAATAATCTGCAGATTTTCAAGTTCTTAAGGAGTATTGATTTACTCCCTAAACTTAACTCACTTCGTAGGCTTTAAAATATAGAGGCTGTACAGTAGGTATAGCTTAAACCAGTGCAGAGAGAAATTCAGACAAGTATTAGGAAAAAGTTACAGACATTATAGGCCTGTAGACTTACTAATAAGGAGTAGGATAAAAAGCAAATGCTAACATTGAGAAGGATCAGAGGTGAGGAGGGGTCCAAGGTCTTCCACAGATGAAGGCGAGCAAACCAGTTTGACTGTGTTTCAATTGGTAAATTTGCCTTAAGGTAAATTTGTAACAGTATGATCTGCTTTCCTGCTGTCAGTTAACTCAGTTTATATTAATAAGAAAGCAAAGGAAGGGTTCTGCTCTGAAATGATGTTCTTATTGCATCTTACTGCATTCAGGAAGAGTTCTCCATATGCAAATATGCCACAGCACACTGGCACTTAGCCTATGGATTCAGGTAAGCTGGGTACAATTTCTTCCCCATAATAGGAAAACTAACTACATGAAAAATTAAGTGATATTCAAAGAGAAAACTTAAAAGATTTGGAGTATTTATATTTTATATTTTCACGGACTATCCATATAGTCACAAATTTCCTGTTGCTGTCTGGCATGAAATCGGTATGCCTTATCTATGTTGCATTATTTTTATTTGCTTATTATATCAAATTTTAAGTTATAACTCAAAGCTTTTCTTTCTTTTTTTTTTAATCTACTGAAATGATAGTTATAAATACTAGAACCCTACATGATATTTGTAAATACCAGAACTTTTCACAGGTACCCTGAAGAACCTGGACTGACATGGTGACATTTTCCAAGCAAAATACTCCTGTTCCAACTACTAAAAATACCATGCACTGTTTCAAATAGCTGAGGTTTAGGAAAACAATAGAGAAATATTTTATCCTTGAAAAAAATTGTATATATATCTGACTATTGCTATACTTTCTAATCTAACACAGGGATTTCAGGGTTTGTTATTATTATCCTGCGTGCCAACTATCTTGACACATAAAGTTACAACGTTTGCTAGAAAGCTTCAGAAGAATATGGGTATATTGTTTAAGACTTAAGGTATCATCTAGTTAGCATAATAACCTGTCGCTCTTTGTAGTAGTACAAAAGTGTTAGGGACAGAACAAGGCTGCACTGTACTATGACTATTGTATAATAAATATTTGCTTCATACCTCCTTCCATTTTGTCTCATTAACTTCTTTGTACTGCAATTCATACTCCAGAGTAATCCATCCCTTCTGAACATCTGCTGTTGGTGGTGGATCCCATCTTACTTGAATATCCCCATGGATCCCAGTTTGACTAGTATTTAGCAGAGTCCAGTTAAGGTGGACAGGGGGATCAGGTAGTACTGTTTAAACAGAGTATTTGGAATAAAACAGCCAGTTTTCAATGTGAAATGATCATTCTTACTGCACACTGTTAAATGATTTCAGGACTAAAAAACATATTAACCACATATTTGCTGATTAAAATCTAAACCTATGAGTCTATGACAAAGTCACTACAAGTTTGGTAACAAGAAGGCACCCTGCCATTGGTGGTAGACATGCTCTGCATAAATCGCACCTGAGTGACTAATGAAGAAGACTAAGAACATACTACCTATTGCACTAGATTTCCCAATAGCAGCTTATAAAACACTGAGACATAAACAATTGTCCATCAAAATTTAAATTTAGAGTTCTCACTAGAAATAAAAACAATAATTGGGTAACACAGAAAGATAAATTAAATATTTAGTAACTAATATAGAAGTACATTGAAAAACTATGGTATCTGAAAAATCAATCTAACTTTGCTCAGCTGAAGAAAAGAGAACAGTAGGTATTCTAGTCACTTGCAGGAATAAATTGCATCTACATACACCACTGCTCTGAACAAGCAATAACATCTGCAAAGTCCCAGACGGTCACAATTCATATTGCAATAAATATAAATTCTAGCTTAGAAATGCTAAAGATCCTGATTCTGTAGATTAGTGTTGATTCAGGAGCAAAAAACTGTTTGGTTCCAGAACTTCGCAGAATCAAGATTTTAACGCCATCCTTGCTCACGCTGAACAAGGGGATGTAGCATCCATTAGAAAAGGCTCAGCATGACAGCAAAGCCAAGCTCATCTGCACGCATTTGAGAGACCACCAGTATTCAGAAAGAGAAACCACATATTTGCTTTTATCCTTTCAGCTTTCTTCCAATCTGGACAATATTTTCTGGTGTGGATCACATTACTTACGTTACAAAGCCACATCCCTTCCTACATATCATATTTTTTAGAAACTAACCTTTCTGAGAGGGAAAATTTAAATACAGTATGAATAATACGAAAGCTTATAGCATCACACCTATTGTGATATAAAAATATAGAGGTAAAATGCATAATGGAAGCATACCTATTTCATCAACGCTGAAACATTTTTCATCAAATACTTCATCTTTATTAGCAAGCTTAACACAATATGGTATCCAAATAGAGGTGTAGGACGTGTTGAAATAACAGCTATTTTCTCCTGCAGTGATATAATCAGGGCATTCTTTCCAGTCTTCATCATTCCTAGAATGAGAACAAAAATGTAATATACATGAGAGAGAGATTTATAGATCTTATGAAGTACAAATTATAGATGTTACAGGACGCATTGTTGATAAGTCGTAATTTTTATGGAAGTGAAAAAAACATGTCAATATTGATTGTGATTTACAGTGAAACCAAACCACTACCCAAGCAACCTGCACAAATGAGTTTAGGTTCTCATGTACCATTAGTGGCATTTCTATGCTTTGGATGCTGCTTCCAAAAGAACAGTCAGAGAATACATCTTGCTATGCTGGTAGGTGCTAATGACTACCAGCAAGCACAAACTTAGGTAAATTTGATATGCATTTAAGCAACTGTTGTTCGGGCAAAGTTAAATTGCGGTAAGATGCCCATCTGCATAACGAGGTCTGTAACAGCAAAGGCCAGTCCTTAAGGCAGACCAGTACTGCACCACCTGCAAAGCCAAGGACAGGGAAATGCGTTGCCCTGGGGAGCTGAATTGGGATGCAGGCACTGGAGCACTGATTGCTCACGCTGGAATGTGCCCAAGGGTGGATGCTGCAGGAGACCTGGCACAAACCAACCCAGGACTGCAGAATGTGAATGAAGGGAGGAGAAATACAGCACTGAGAGTGAGGAAGGGCTAAATTCCTTGGGATACAGAACTTCAAAAACACAGGCTTGGAACTACTAGCAAGAAACCTCTTAAGTTTTTCCATTCTGACTTTGTTCAAAAATTCATAAATGCTCTTTGTAAATAAAAGAATTGCAGCAAGAAATATCACATTTACTTCACCTCTGAAAAAAGACAAACCAGCAGAGTTATAAAGAGCGGCATGAACTCTCAGACTGAGAAACACTGGTACTTGTGTAGTCATTTTCGTATGGCCAAGCTGAAACTACTCAGCAGGTTCAAAACCCAAAAAGTCTTCAGTTAAAGCAAAATGGGAATAACCAAATTCCTAGAAATAGTCTACAGGAGAAGTGACAGACATTTATTCAGTATTTCTGAAGTCACTTTAGAAAAACAAATCTCATAGTGAACAGATCTGCTGTTGCTGTTCTTTATCTTGCTACTCTCTCTCAGTCCAAATACAGACTGAACAGGGATCTTTTAAAAAATTACAGTCTTGGTTTGTTAAAAATATACTGTAAATGCCTCTTCTTACTAAAATCCATTGAAGCTGTACAGAAGGATGATTAAGCTAAATCAATTATGCCAAGTGCAGCCTTCAATGCTGGAGTGGGTGCTTAAGAAGTAAAAAGGCAGATGCTACAGAAATTCAGTAAGAAGCATTTCTGCCTCTAGGCACCCGTCTTGTGCTTAGCTGATGAGACCAGACACTTTTCTAAAGGAAATGCTGTAGTCTGCCAGGGTTAGGACTTGATAAAGGTGTATGCAGTTAGATACTATGGCTTGTGTTAAGCAGAGACTGGGTTAGATGATGGAGTTCAGTCCTGAGCCTGAAATGTTGCTTGCACATTGAAACAGAAATATTTTTCAAGTGGATGTTCCAATTCACATCTTTTATTGCAGTATTCTAATTTCTAGGACAACGGTGAAATATGTGGTGTGCTCAATGTACGTGGTACTGCTTTATCATAGAGTTTAATTAATTTTTAAAGTTTGTACCCTCATGGTACATGCCACAGACAACTGTCAGCTGAACACTTACACGTAAATAGTGGTTTTAACTTGGATTCCTGTATTTCTGAGAGGTCTCAGACGAGTATGTAAGCAAGACAGTCTTGCCATTAGGCTTGAGTTTGCTAAGCAAATCTATCATCAGCAGTAGAAAGTGTCTGTAGATCAAAAAGGCTGAAACATTAAATGGAACAGAAACTCACAACCTCCTATTCCTGTGAACAAAAGGCCTGTTTTCCTTAATAGCCATTACTGGTAATGTCTATGTCCTCTTTCAGGCTAATCATTGTAACAACCTGAAAATTACAAAAGCTTAAGTGGAATGTGATTCAGAATTGAACAGGGCTCAATGAAATGTAATCCCCAGTCTCAGAGCAGCCTTTTTACCTGGACCTGCACATTCAGACTTTAATCTACCAACTGATCAGTGGAAGCTTTCTAAAACTTTAATAAAAATATGAAAGGGCCCTGTATCCAAATTCCACATTTGTGCACAGATATAACAAATCTCACAGTTGCAAGTTAGGCTGACATGGAATAAACTGAAGCTCTCTATTAAAAACTCCTTTCCCAAGCCATACAGTGTTCAGTTTTGGATTCTGCAACCTGGACCTAAATTTGATAAGAACGTGTTCTTAATTATCTGCCAAGTAATGCTTGTCACTGCAAATTGCTTAATAATTAATAACAAATTTTGACATTGAAAAACATGCACTTAAACACAGTTTTATGCCCTTAAAAACAGTATGGCTCATATCATAGCAAAAAATTAACAGCAATGAGCTAACAGGCATAGCAAAATATACGACTTCTCTCTCTCTTCCTCTTTTCTTTCCACGTTATTACCTTTTCATGTACAATAGTTGTATTGTTCCTGGAGCAGTGAGGTTATAAAAATTTCCATCAGTCCAATAACATGAAAATGTCTCCAGTTCAGGTGATCTGCACTTGCTGATCTGTGGCCATCGCATAAGGTCTGTCAGGAAAAATGGCAGGGGACAGAAGGAGACACATTAAACAAATCCATAAGCCAGACTAACACGCTATTAAAATGAAACTCAGAATTTTTAATGAATAATTAACTTTTCCAATTCCTTATGTACAGTGAGGCAAGATCTAAATTCTTATGTGCAATACGTTAGATGACTATACCTGTAGGAAGCCAAATTTGACAGATGGGTCAAGCCTCTTTTGTGCAGTGTAGAAGTGTTAGTATCACAGCCTGACACACAGCGTGGGGATCTGCCAACCCTACAGCTGTAGTTGAATAGAATAGAACTGACTCTTTCAGTTGGAAGAGACCTACAAGGATCATCTAGTCCAACTGCCCGATCAATTCAGGGCTGACCAAAAGTTAAAGCATGTTGTTAAGGCCATTGCCCAAATGCCTCTCAAACACTGACAGGCTTGGGGCATTGACCACCTCTCTAGGAAACCTGTTCCAGTGTTTGACAACCCTCTCAGTAAAGAAATGCTTCCTAATGTCCAGTCTAAACCTCCCCTGGCACAGCTTTGAACCATTCCCACGCATCCTGTCACTGGATACCAGGTAGAAGAGCTCAGCACCTCCTTCCCCACATCCCCTCCTCAGGAAGCTGTAGAGAGCAATGGGGTCACTCCTCAGCTTCCTTCTCTCCAAACTAGACAAGCCCAAGGTCATTAGCCGCTCCTCATAGGATGTTCCCTCCAGCCCTTTCACCAGCTTTGCTGCCCTCCTCTGGATGCATTCAAGAACTTTCACATCTTCCTTAAATTGTGGGGCCCAGAACTGCACACAGTGTTCAAGGTGAGGCCACACCAACGCTGAATACAGCGAGATAATCACCTTTTTTGACGGGCTGGTCATGCTGTGTTTGATTAGTACAGTACAGATATACCTGAATTAGCCCTTGCTTTAAAGA
>VYZW01039850.1:15124-45401 GCA_013401315.1 Balaeniceps rex | reverse complement strand
AGATCCTCTGTGTGTGTGTGTGTGTCTGTAGCACTGCAAGGAAAGGGATGTGACTTGCTTTCCACACTGAACCCCTTGTTATCTCTGCTCTATGGGTATCACCTCCTGTTGCCAGCTTACACAGTTGTTTGTTGAACATTATGAATTATTTTGAACAAGGGAAGGGTCTTACTACATCAGAGTAAATCCAAAGCCATGCCACAGAGTTAGTGCTATCACCCCTGTCCAAACCTGGAAAAATTTAGAGAGAAGCTATATATATATATATCAAGGTACCCATCCAAAACATTTTTACCTTGTTCACCATGGCCACATCAGAAAGCATAAACCGTACTCTGCTCAGTAACATAGTGTATTTTCAAGGTCATACACTGGTCTCAACCAAGGATCTTTTTGTTACTCCAGAAGCTGATGCTTGATGAGTGCTTGATCACTTCTGATCCTGATGCTCTATCAGCAGGCATTGTTCTCATTCACTGAAATTCATTTTGAATTGAGAACTGATAAACAGTTTGAAAAGATGCTTTTTGGATCAGAGATGCATATTTTGGGGAAAGAAAGAAAGAAAGAAAGAAAGGGAGAGAAAGAAAGAAAGAAGGGAGAGAAATAAATAAATAAATAGATAGATAGATAAATAAATAAATAAATTTTCACATTTCAAAAATGAGGAAACTGACAAGCACAGCAGTGAGTAATTGCAACAGCCAGAGCATTGCAGGGAAACCTCATGGCTAGTCTGTGAAATAAGGTTCCCTCTGCATTACTTGTTTCCTAGGATTGCTAGCATGTGTGGCTCCTCAGCCCAAGGATATCTTTTCCCACAGGCCTGAATCATTTTGAGAGGCCCAGGACACATGTGCTGATAGCAGGAGTAGATCCAGGCACACACCCAGCACTTGTGGGCATACAATCAACTTTCTTGCTTGACAATAACTTTTTGTTGTGGCATTGCATTAAATCCTACCTATAACATTACAGGTTTTTTTTCTGAGATATATTCAGGTACTGTGGCTTGCTAGTCAAGATCTGAGTCCAGATACATGCATGAAATTTTTTTTGAGAGGTCCAAGTTATTCCTGTTTGATTCTAAGTGAGAGAAAAAAGCCAAAAGTGGTTTCTTTAGGATTCATCCATATACATGCATTTGAATGAGCAAATAACCTTTTGATGTATGAAGGCCCTTCTCAGTGACTTAAATGGGAAACAAACATCATTGATCTAGATGATGTAAGGCCACACTGAAATATAAGCCTCCAAAGATAGTTTTCAATTTTCTGCTGATTGAATTTTGTGGCAAAATTGCCAATGGCTTTTGTGGGAAGAGAGTTTTTTCCTAAAAACCTTTACTAGCAGCTAAGCTCTTAAGCATCAGTAAACTTTAGGAGTTTCTCAGGGTCCCATTTAAGATATGTATGAGTTTGTCTGAACTGCCAAATCAGCACCTGATTTAAGCTATGTAGGAGTTTGGCTGAATTGCCAAATCAGCACCTAGATAAGGATATACAACAACTGTAGCTGAAATAACAAGAACGGACACACTTCCATATACTCCTTGGGGCAGAGAAACAGGTTGATCAAACTGCTAAATATTTCAGCTCCCTTCCCATAAAAATTCCTGGCAAACCACGACATCAGATTTCTGTGCAGTTGTTTATCGGGTAAGCAAACACAGAGCTGCACTCCCAATCCGGTCTTTAGCAAACTGGCTGGAAGAGTAGCCCTCCTGCAATATAAGACCATCACTCTTAATTACACAGATGCCTTGATATTCTTTCCTTTTCTAAGCACACTAGGATGCTGCCAGGCTATCCAAGTTAGTATCTAGGTTGATAAATGAGGCAGTGGATCCGCCATTAAAAAGCTACCAGCAAATACAACGTTTATTGTCAGAAGTGCTTTGAATATCATATTGTTAATAATATTGAGCTGAGACAACTATCCATGAACAAAATGTCACTGCAATTTTAGGTTCACTGAGTGCTTTAAGTACTTCAACACATCATCAAAACCTTCCAGGAAGATTTGTTCTTCCTTTGGCTCCCCAAGGAAGAGAGAAAACTACGCAGTAGTCCTGTATGCATTGCAATGCTTGGCAGGTATGAAATGTGTGTCCACCAGATTTGTCCACTGCACGTAGGCATAAAGCAAGACACAGTCTTTCTCTCCATAAATAGATTTCTAATTTTTGTTATTCTCTTGAAAGACAATGAATAAGTCCAAACTGATCTCTTGTCTAGCTGTCTTTACTCCCAGTTGTGATGTCTTAATTTTTCTTTCCCCTGTCTTAAAATTCTCTGATAATCTAGACACAATTTAAGAAACTTTTGACAGTACTGAATATTGGCGTGCACTCTCTGGACTCAGGAATACATGACTGATTGTCTCACCAGGAACTGCTATTCCCTGCGGGCAGAAGAAAGGCTGGTCCTTGCATTCCTTTTAGCAGGACACCATACTTTACCAAATCATGATCCAAACTGAAGTTTAACTGTCTTCTGTGTGGTAAGGTAATAAAAGGTATATATATAAGGTAATATAGAAAAGTATATATATAAGGTAATATAGAGGTAATGATATAAGGTAATATAACCACTAATAAAGAAAGCTCTCATTTAATGATATTTTGTCAGTATAATCTTCATTTGCATGACAAAACAACAGACCAACCTAAAGATTCCCTGAAAGGTTGTGCATTTTTATCTGCACTGTACAGACTGGGATACAAATCTTAGCAATGGTATCAGAGATGTTCATTTGGGCTTCTAGAAAGAAAACTCACAATTTTTCATTGAAAAATCTTCTAAACTTGCAGTAACCTCACCAAAATGGACCCAAATAATAACATGCAAAACCCCAAACCAAACAAAAAATAATAGCCTTCAATCAGGTGATACTAGCTAGTATTACTGAATAGTCACAAAGCTGGGAGATTATCTTCTATATGTCCTATGACTTGTTTACACAGGGTGGTGCACGGTACTATCTCCATAGCACAGTGATGGCCTCTGTAGCAGAAATTGGAATAAGAGATAATTTGCAATACCCCCAAAGAAAAAGAGTCTGAATTTTCTTTTTTCTTGCCTTGACTTGTCTTTCTAAAACAGCATTAATGAATGGAAAACAAGATTTCTTGCAAACTGTCTGTTTCGGACAACCAAGTTTCTACCCCTGATGTTGACGTCAGGGGAGCATGAGGGAATTTAGCGCCTTGAGTTCATGAAGCTTAATGGTCAGTTATGCAAAAGGGGTGGGACACATCTCACAACTCGATGAGATCTTGATAGGATGTAGCTCAAAATTTAGGACAACAATACCTTATTCTTCTGTTGCCTGGAGGCCTAAGATTTTTATGCTAAATTCCCCCAGAACTTTAGTTATTGTTTCTGGGAATGTCTGGGAGTGCTGAAGTCTTGTCAGCATCAAAAGCCCAGGAGGTATCTCTATTGGGATACCCACACAAGTGTTCCTCTAACAATCTTGGCTGATAAAGATTTAAGAAAACAACCACCCCAGACCCCAGTCATTATAAGAATGAATGGAAACAGTTCCCAGGAGAAAAGAGTGCAGAGGGAAAAGTGCTAAGTGTGGGTTCGGAGGGCTGTAACAGTGAAACAGTTGAGTAGAGAAGGTCACTGGGGAGCATGGCAGAGGGGTCCCAGGGCCAGGGAGGTGGTGGTGCCTCAGTGGCCTTGGTGGTCTGCTGCAAGCCTGGCCTCCCAGTTATTGCAGTGGTTTGGTAGCTGTGAATGACTTATATGAGAAAGGTTACCTATCTCTATTTATGTGGGTGCTTAGATATTTAGGTATCTTGTTAGAAAAAGGGGGTTGTTTTTTGTTTTAAAAACCTTGGAAGGAACAAATGGATTATCCAGGTGTGAATGGAGAAACATTTACCAGAAGGAAATAGGAAAGGGTGAATTTATGAGGGGTTTTTTATGCATTGATAGACCAAATAAATAGAAGAGTGTTCTTTAACTTTTGGTCCTGGCTCATGTCTCCCTTCAAGGTACCACAGTATTTTAATTTCTATAAAATTCTACTGGAGAGCAGAGAGCAGGAGGTATAAACCAGACTAGTTGTTTTTTTTTTCCTCCATGATGCAATCTTTTGGAATACTCCTGTCAGACTTGCAAAAAGACTCTGTAATTTATGTGACTGGTGGTGAATATTATTATGCACAATGTTTAAGAGTAGAACAAAAGGGAAACAGGCTGGATAAAGGGAAGAAAGAAAATGGGAATGTTAAAAAGGTAAGTAGTTATGCTGTAGGAAACAAATTTTAGGCACTTCCCTGCGGACGACGGGAGTCCCTCCAGTACAGAGGGTAATATATTATAGATGTTCAGATTATTGTAGGTGTTACGAAGTGAAACATAAGGATGGATGTCCTTTATTATTGGGATTATTGTGGGAGTCTGCTAAAATATTTTGTGCTGATTGTGCTGAACATCAAAAAAATCAGTGGCTGCAACCAGAAAATAATGGATTAAGAAAGCACCTTAAAACTATCCTAGTCATTAGAAAAGCAGAGCAGAAAGAAATTTCAGAGAATCTGCATGACACAGAAAAAGGTGGTGACTGGAAAGGAAAAGGGCATATTATAAGAACAAGTGAAGGGATTTAAATGTATAATTCAGCAGGAATTCAAAGGAAATATGGCAGACCCTAAAGGGGTCAGACAGTAGCAAATATGAAGTAAAGATGAAACTCCTGCATAAGCTGATCATTATGCAAAAACTAAAAATAACTACTCTGCAGGAAGAAATAAAGAGAGTGGGAGCCATTGGAGGACGCTGACTTTTTGGATGATACCTATGCACAAGGAAAGAGACAGGAGCGGGAACTTGGATGGCTACCCCAGGGGAAGGCAGTGATGAAAACTGCCTTTGCCACTCAGTAAAAGAAACATCCCCAGGGGATGTGAAACAAATCGCTGCAAATCTCTGGCCTTTAAAAGAGAGCACATCTGGGGATTAGAGTGTCGCGCTGTGCAATGAAAGCACCAGCCAGTAGGCTCTGAATGTGCAGCTGGGATCAACCCTCGGTGCTCTGCTCAAAAGGCAGGAGCAGCAACCATCCTTCAAGCCATGCGGTGTCGTGATGGCAACATCAGACACAGGTTTTCTCCCTGGTGCTCTCATCCTGGCTGGGCAAGAGCTGGGTAAATTTCCTTCACTACTGGACAAGATTCAGGCTTGTCTCTCTCCCTCCAGAGCATGCCCTCATGCCCAGGTTTGATGAGAGAGAGAAGACTTGCAGGATGGAGATAGCTCTTTCCTCCAGCTTGTTCAAGCTATTCAGTCATGTTTGAATTAACCAGTGGTTCACTGAATCAGAAGAAAAGTATACGACTTTTTTTTTTGTGCCACGAGTGTTCATCTGAAGGCAATCATAGCCACTTTTACCATCAAGGACTGATTAGAATGTGGTGGGAGCCTATAGTCCTACAGCTTTCTCCTCCCCACGTACAACGAAACGTGCAGTGAAACCAGTGCTGAACCAGAGTGAAACTGAAAGGGCTTTATGAAAAAGCTGGTGTTCCCTAGGGACAAGATCCAGGACTAGAAGTTAGAACTTCTGGCAACTGACACCATTTTCAGACTTAGAAAACATTAGCAGCCATTATGTAATTAGTGCTACCACATGTCTGGGTGAGAGATTTCAGGAGGTCCAAAAGCCTGCAGAAACCCCTGTGCAGTACCTCTTTGCCCTGCCTCTCACCGTGTGACCTACTGTCTGGAAGTCTGACAATGTCTCTACAGCTTGTGCTCAGATCAGCCATCTCCTTCACACATGGTACATCTGATACTTCTTGGAAGAGTTAGACTCACTGAATGGGTGCACTTCAGCACCTGCAAAGCAGATCCGTCATGCTCCAGAAGCACCCTATACTTTGTACTCGCTGCGTGGGAAACCTTGGGCAGAAGTGGGACTTAATTACACTGTTAGTGTTACAATGGCGAAGAAGCCTGATATACATTTTTTTTATGTGGAACACTTTTGCTAGCGTTGTCTGTGTAAGTTCTCCAAACAAAATCTGTCATCCAGGACTTTCTGCTTGCTATGGCCCCATCTATATGTATTTTTCTACTCTTACTGGGCTTGTTTACATCTGCCAGAGTAAGATTTCTTAATTTAGGTTTTAACTGAGTTAGTATAAATGTAACATTTTATAATTATTTCCATGCAAATTCTTGTAAAGTAAATATGTATCAGCATTTCCTGTTGATCAGCTGATTTTTAAAGAAGTTTTTAATGCTGGGATTCTGTGAGGAAAGTTGCATTGACAAGTAGGTTTTGATTGAGGCTGTTTCTTAGAAGAAATTTTGTTTAGCTAAATAAGGGAATTCAAATTGAAAAAAAACCCCACAGAATTGGAGGCAATAATGCAACTTCCCCCTCAGACCAGTTATTTCTCTTGAGAAAGTCTGTGCACCATAACCCAGACTCTTGAGTTGGGGGCGTGAATGAGTACACAAATGAACTAAGCTCTTCAGTATCAGCTGCAGTTTTCATGGCAGCAGGCTATTGAGTTCAGCTGCAACAACCCATCACAGAGTGTCACTAAATAATTAGAGAAAAACTTTTCCTTTGCCTTTTATTATTCTAAACTCCAGAGATCACATCAGAATAGTTTACATTTTCTACAAGCTAATCATGGCTGCTTCAGCTGCCATTGGTCTCAAAGCAGAACACCCTCCAGCCACCCAGCTGCTGGATATCCTTTCTGGTTACTCTACTGTGATCCCACTGAAACCGGTGAGGGCCCTGTGAAGGTCAGGCTGCTGTAAAAGTGATGAAGAGGAGGTCAGAAACAAGCCAAAAGGCTTTGGATAAGTTGATTTTATTTCCTTTATGATGGTGAGCATTACAGCACTCAAAAGAATATGATAATCTTTTTCATAGAAAATGGGTATGGTATACACTACCTGGAATCTTCTCAAAAGCTGGTGGTAGAAAAAAAAAATCAGCAAGGATTGTAACACAGCTATCCCTCTGCTTTTTCTGCTGCTCACTCTGAATTTGTCTATTTTACGAAATGCTGGAAGGTTTAGAAATCAGCAGTCAGAGGGAGGATCTTGACAATTAGCAGGTTTTAACATCTTCCTCAAAGACACTACCTACCTTGCAGGAGTAAGAATAATTTTCTTACTATGGGCAAATTCTGAAACAAAGCAGACTTGGAGAAAGTCCACCAAGTTTTCATAGCTCTTCTTTATGTGTTTCTGTATTACTTTTGGCTTTACTTGTTTAAATTTTACTTCTGACCCAACTGCTGCTTTGCCATGCAGTAAATCCCAGGCTGGTATACCAGTTGAAATTGTCCCACTGCCCATGGGCTCTGGATTCAGATGACAATGCTGTCTTTGTGACCTCACTTTCATTTCCTTCTTGGCCTTCTGAAACTCCTTTCTTTTTTTGTTTCACTCTTTTCAAGTCTTTTCTTCATGGGCTTTTGTGAGCTTTTATACACATCTAGAGAGGTGCAAGTTGAGTCCAACTGTGCAAGTCCCAGCAGCAGAAGGACTGGAAATAGTGGTAAAGAAGGAAGTTTGCTAGATATATGGCAATAGTGGATGTCTGGAAACAGAGCTCAAAAATAGTAGTTCCAGAATGAATATAAGCTCCTAAGCTCTGATAAATAGAGAAACAATAATGACATGGGTACTGAAATCACATGGGAGCAGCTGTTTTTCTTCTCTGTGAGTTCGTGTGATGCTGTGCCTTATCACAAATACTTGTTGTTCAAGCTAGGTCAGAGAGATCACTCTTGCCTGCGAAACACAGCAAGTCTTGTTCGTTGATGCGTGGCCAACGGAGGAACCTTGGAACAGCAGCTTTGTCTGTGATCACGTATTTTTCACCTGAGAAACAGTGAGAATTACTGCACTGAATTGTTTAGAACCAATTTTTAGGTAATAGGCAATTTTTAGGGCCCTACTGTGTTAAATACTATATGCACATGTAGCAAGAACTGATCACAGGTTCCAAAACCATAATAATCTAAGCACAGCAGACCACTGAAAAGACCCTTCTTTTTAATAACAGAGTTGCAATAACAGACAACAGCGTTGAAGTATCTTGCCTAAGCACTTTCCACTCTAGGGATAAAGTCTTCTACCTTGCATGCAGGAACCTTATCAATGCATAAAGCACAGCAAAAATTATGTTCTCTCTGTGAAGAAGTCCAGGGAAGAGAATAACAGCATTGCTATCCTTGCCTGATTGGGAGGAGGAGGACTTTCTTCTCTTGAAGAAGTAATTATGAATCCATAAAAATAATACAACATTATTTTTCCTCATTTTTATGTAATAAATATTCAATAATATTAGTTGGGGAAAAAACCCCAAACCCTAGACCTCTCACCTATCAATATACAGCTGGCTTGAAAACTAGTGAGTTTTTAGATTTCCAAATTTCCATTGCAAATTTAGATTTGCAATGACCTGCTCTTTGATCTGTTCAGATTAACATCCCTCTTTTAATTACCCAGGGTTTATTTGCATGAATAACATCTAGAAATGTTATTTATAAATTAGTATATAAACAGTTTTGTTTTTTATTTCAGTTATTTTTCACACACTGAAGATGGCAAAAGCATGGATATCAGAAATTCTCAGTGTCCGTAATGGCAAATAATGAGACCTTCCTGTGTGATAAAAGAACATAATGACACTGGAATATCACAGGGAAAGAAATGCTGAGTTCAGAACACTAACTCAGGATTGCAGTGATTTATTGATATCTTAATGGGACATAATGAACCAGCAACTCAGAGAACTAGACATTCAGGATCAATATCAGAAATGCAACAGATAAACTACAATAATAAACACTTATAAAACATTAGGAAACACCTACAAACTTGTAAAGACCCTTATATAGTAAATTCCAAGGTCTAATCCCACCCACGCACATGCATGCACGCACAGTTGCACACACACAAATGCACATGTACCCCCTCCCTGCATAGGCCCTGGGTGTCACAAACCTCTCCTCCCAAGTCATGTGGGTCCCCTGAGGTGCTCACCAAGGGTGGGCTGTGGGAGCACCTCTATCCTGGGTGTATGCAGGTTTGGTCTACAACTTCAATGTAGACCTCCAGGAATTCTTTTGGAAGGGATCGACTCCAGGTACATAGGATTAAAATAGCAATTAAGATGCTTCCAATCTCTTTGTATGCAATATTGCACACGTGAGAGACTGTTTTTAAAAACTGGACTGTCACAACTCCTTTTCTACTTGTGGATGGCCCCTTCCTATGTTTCTGCACTGTGTATTGTAAAGTGGGGGCAGATTAAATTAGATCCTCGAAGCTGTGCAGTTTGGTACCAATATCAGTGAGGCAAGTGAGGCTGGGAGGTCTCTGATTACATCTCCTGTCCCCTTTCTTTGGGAAGACATGTCTCCCACTGCAAAGTCTGGGGTAAGATTACCTAATTCCAATGCTCCCTTCAGGTTTTGCAACCCATGAATCCCTGCTCTATGCTTTTATTGAACTTTGCAAGAATGAAAAATAGAGAGAAACAAAGACAAACAAAAAAGAAATTTGGTTTTCTCGATTTTCCTCATTGCTTTTTCATTTCAGGAGTGGAATTGCTTCATCAAGATATTATTGGAGCGTAATCATCCTAATTTCTCCTCATTATTTAGGAAAGCAGAATGGCACTGTGATTGGAGTGAGGAATGAGACTTTAACATACCTGGGTTAATAACAAGCGAGTCCTCTTCAATCTCTTCATCTCCATTCTGCTCTTTCCACGGTGTCCAGTCCTTTACCTATTTCACTTCTCCACCCGCTTTGATTAGCTGCCAAGAAAATCCTAAGCGTTGACTTGGCTGTCAGGCTAGCAACTTTAAGTAGGTGCTTGAGGCTGTCTTTTAACATACTGTGCAAGTAACTTAACTGGTTATATCATATTTCTTAGGGACCCTACTACATAGTTAATGTGAACTGAATCATGATTCGTGGAATAAACCTTTAGCCCACTACTTGCTTCATTTGTGAGGAAATATTTCTTGGTTTAGTGTAAAATGTTGTTGTACAATATGTAAGGTTAATTTGCACAGTGAATTCACACACTGAATCCCATTTAGTGAAAAGGTAAAAGGATCTTAAGAAAATAAAACTAGAAAACAAAATGGTAGAAAAAAGGCCGCTTCACAGAAGAATATGCTTTTTCTCCAAAAGAAGTGTTTGAAAACCTATGCACAATTTGTGGTAAGGAGTGATAGCATATTTTTATATTAAAACTGCATTAATATTATATAAGTACACTTTGGTGTATGTAAGTAAAGTTAAATATGAAATACAGTAACATCTGCTTTTGCTGTGTCTGGGAACCACTAGTCTGTTTTGCAAGGTGACATCAGCAACGAATGATGTACAAACACAAACACATTAATTTGAAAACACAAATTCAGGCAGAAGCTCCCAGCATAAGGCAAATGAATGTGAATGGCTCCGCCATTTGTGGTACAAGCTTTATGAATCATTTGATATTGACATCAGTGAGCAGTGTGGTGAGCACACCTCCATCAGGTTTGCTTCAGAGAGAAAATCTGGGCTGTCTTTTGACATAAAATATAAAGTTTCACCAAAGCTTTAAACTGAAAAATTTCAGACAGTTAAAGGGAGAAAATATCATGGCTTTACAGAAGTAAAAGATACTCAAACAAATCAATGTACTCAAAGGATCAATCAGGTTAAATTATGAATAAGCAAAATCTGCTTAAGGTCTGTGTTTGTACTGCCTTTGTCATTTTGTGAGTAAAAGAAGCTGTGTTTCCACTGAGGACCATAGATAGATGAAATCAGAGAAGTTCTTTCTATGGTTTGTCTGTCACATTGCACATAAGCAGACCTAGCAATACCTAGATAAATTTTATGTCAAAATCATCTTGAAAACTATTAAATTTTAATGTTTTCTGCAAGCAATCTGTGGCACACCTCACAATGCAAGCAAAAATCTCCAGAAGACTTGCAAAGGTGCAAAAGCACTTTGATACATCACCGTTCAATCTGAGATTCTAACAAATATTGCTTCAATAGGAAAATTTTGACATTTCTACATAACATTTATCCAGTTTGCTGAGGTCTAGTGGCCACAGTTTAATTTGGAAAGCAGCAGAACAAATTTTGAGGAGATGATGAAATTCTTTGTAGGACTCAAAATAACACTGTCATTTACAGAAATTATGACAGTATTTTGAACAGAAATGCATGAAGCACGTGATGGTAACAATTCATTCTGCATCACGAACTGCACCAGCGTGTGCCTTTGGTGTTATGAGATGTCCTGGTGTGGCACGCTGTCAGACACTGGTCTGACAGAAGTAGGGAAAAAGGAGTAGGGAAAATCTCTGTTTTTCTTTGCCAAACTCCTCCAGTAATGACAACTGACTCTCTGTTGGCTGCAGATTCACTGTCTCAGCCATGTACACCGCTTTCTGCTTAGCTCGCAGTAAGAATTTGTGGCCTTGTTTGCATTAAAGATCCATTCCTTAATAAATTCTTGAGGAGATAATGAATGAGTAAAAGGTGTTGTAAATAAAGCTGGTCAATTTATTGTGCTGTGGTTGAAATATTTTTCCAGGTCCACTTGTAAATGCTGCAGCTTCAGAGGTCTCTGCTGCAGCTCCTGGGCAAATATACGTCCTTTAATTAGTATTTGCATGCTGTATCTCAGGTTACCTGTGAGGACTGAGCAATAGGAAGAAAACAAAGTCACGTCTGATCAGACTTAATGGCTAGTACAGCCGAGTTACATGGTAGTTACATCATACAAAGCATTATTCTGCTTTATGTTATGTGAAATTGCCATTAATTTATACATATTCATTATAACTCTGAGAATAACAGCACAAGCCAGCTGGCCTCTAATAGCGTATATCTTCAGACCACAGACAAATTCCATGAGTTAATCAGGTTTGGTATGTGGCTCCTGATATTTTGTTTCTTCTGAACTCAGAGAGATAATGTATTGACACTGGTCAGTCCATGGTCATTAGATATTTGATACAGCGCATAGCTAATTATTCTTCAGAATATTTCTGGGGGTGTCCCCATGCAAGGCCTGCAGAGCTGAAGGGTGGTTGAGGGAGAAGGCTGGAGACATGAAGTCAGGAATGATCTTAGATACACAGACTGGGTCTGTCTCAGTTTCTCCCTTCACAAGATAAGGTTGGAGACATCTCTTCCCTCTCCAGTGGGAAATTTAACCTCACGTACATAATTAAATAAAGCTAAGGTTGCCAGGTCTGGGGTTGGAAACACTGGTGGTTTCATTTGGTCCTGTACTGGGGGCAGCACCCAGATAGACAGGTGGTCTGAGGGGGGTGCAGATCTCAGACTATTGCTCCAAGAGCTGTGCTCCGGTGCCCTAATTGACCAGCCTGTCAAGTGTGCAGGAGGCTGGTAGGAAGGCAAAGTGGTGTTGCTCAAATGGCTTGAGGAAAAGATGCAGGACTTAGAAGCAGTAACCAAGCACAGACATACAGAAGAGGAGAGTTAAATGATTCCCTGTTTTAGCACTGTGTTTTCTGTTGGCATCTCTGAGATGTCCCTGCTGGTCTCAGTGATATACCTAATTTTTCATCGTATATCATCCTTGTGTTTTCTCAATTTGTTTCTCATTAAAGTCTCTAACCTGAAAGGTAAAAATAATCTCAGATTTATAGGTAGTTCAGCATGGTCTTTAAAATCCTTTCATTACCTAAAGTGACCTGAATTTATAGCTTGCTCAAACCTTAGTGCCACTTTTCCTCAGATTTTCTGTTTTTTAAGTCCTTCATCTTAGATTTAATCTGGAGAGACGATCTTTATGAGAGAAGAATATTGGCTGTTCCTGCTTGCGCACTTGTGTCACAGCAGAACCAAAATTGATTGTGCCTTTGCTGATGCTCTCTGCAGCCATTATCCCAGTTATCCAAACCAAACAACTTACTGGTGAGGACAACAGAGCCATTGTTACTCCAATATTTAAGTTTCCTCTGAAGGGCAATCAGAGTGTTGGTGCAGACACATACCTGGTGACCAGGACTGTGATGTTCACCTGAGAAGTCAAGTGAAGTCAAGTGAGCTAAAACCCCGTTGAGCACAGTGCCATGCAATTTGAGAAGAAATACCTGGCATGAAAATATGCAGTCTAAAAGCCATAGAAATAAAGTTTGGAAGGGAATAATGCCAAAGATAGTAAGAGATCAGCCTTCTTTATTTGCCTGCCGTTACCTACATGGCATCATCAACAGAGTGACCTACTTCTTACCGTTACTGCTTATGAAAATCTCAGAGCAGCTCAAATGGCAGCTAGGGGTCTTGCTTGTAGTTTGTTGTTCCCAAAGTTTTGCACTTGCACTCAAGTTTCACAGATAATCTTCCCTTAGCATGTACCTGCATTTCTTCAGCATCCATTCCCTTATTTGGGTTACTGAACTCCATCCCACTTTCCTGTTTCATATTACCCTGCAAGACACTACAAGGAGTGAGATATTTGGCTCTTATTTACATCTTCTTCTTAATCTGCAGATCGCCTTGTGCCAGTACTTCCCTGGGATTAGTTATCTAAAGAGTTAGGTACATGTTTAAAAAAAATCTTTAACTTAAAACCAGTCACTCTCTGTTTAAAAGTATTTGGTTTATTATGTGGCAGGTCCTGATGCATTTACTAAATATGTAAGAGGTCAGAACAACAAAGCGTCCTTTCTTTTTCCCTTTCTCTCACTTTGATAATATGTGGAATAGACTATGTGGCACCATTCCCTATTGCCTTTATATGCAGCTCTTCCTTTTCCTGTCATCTAAAAATAATTTCAAAAAATTGTAGAAAAGGTGACCACAAATTTAGGAAGACTGCTAAGGCTGGATACTCTGGATTACCTATTGTTACTTGATTACATATTGTTATTGTTATTAGTATTACTGATATTATACTGTTTTTAGTGTATGCTTGGTGATCGACAAATAACGGAAAGGAAAGTAGAAAAAAAAGCCCTAAGAGATAATTCGTAGCCAAACAGCACACAATCTAAGATAATGTGCTGGCCAGAATGACTTTTTATTTATATATTTTTAAAATGGTTAAATTTCAAATTAATGGTTCCTTTAATTTCCAACCACCCATTTTACAAAGCAAACCTTACTAAAGATGTCAATATCTGCAGCTATTCAAATTCAAGTAAAATCCAGTCTAAGCAGTCTGCATAGATATGAGTTTATCTTTCATTTGAGAAAGAGTGAAAATTAAATACAAAGTGAGCACCTATCTCCACCTGTTAATCTAGTCACAAAAATATTATCTGCTACATGAATATTCATTTCTTACATCCCTGCTGATAAACTAATGATTTTAATATTGTTCAGGCTTTTAGCCTCTTTCATGCTTTTTCCAGCTCTGTCAGCATGGGTCATTTAGTAGTTTAGCATCTAAAATGGCAATACATATATATTAGACATATAAAGTTAGACAGTTTAAATTTACCTGATGTGAGGTGATTTAAATAAACATGTGCAGGCTAGATTTTATTTTGATCTCACAGGATTTTATACCATTCCCAGTCCAGCAATTAAATGGTGTTTCTTGATACTTCACTTTTTTTATAACCGAGCTCAGAACGAGCTCTTTTGTATTATATAGCAAGGCTCTGGAAAGCTGTCTTTCCCCTTTCCTTCAGGCTTTATGGTAGAGTTATGCAGTCAACTGCATTGATAAGTTTTTTTTAGGGTTTTCTCTTTCTTACATAGAAGACCATTGGGAAGAGACGTCCTTTTATACTGGTTCACATGGCAGGATTACTAGGCATGAAAAGTAAATTCTAACTCATTAGTGTGGGTAACAGCTAGTTCTTTCACACACAGTCTCCAGGGAAGGTTTATGAATTTGTTTGTACATGTCTGTTTAAGATACATGTTTCTGTCTACAGAGAGATCAGAGAGCACTCAAAGCTTTCAGGTGCATTTCCCTTGAAAATAAGGGCAATTCAGCCAAGTGCTGGAACCAACCCCTCCATTCTTAAAGCTTGCAGGAGGTTTTGCAGAAGTTGAGGCAGGATGAGATCTATGTTAGAAGAGGGAAACATGCATGGAAATCTCTTTTTTGCCCTTAAAATTATGGAGATTTTAGTGTCTTTTTTCAGTAACAATGTACTCTCTGTTCTGATTTTTAGAAAATCTGTTTTCTTTTTGGTTCAGGAAAAAAAATTAATCAAGAAAACCTCGAAATTCTGCAGGGAGACACTGTTGCAGAAAACCGTTCAGGTCCTTTAAACATGTTATTCTGAATTATATCATGATACATAAAGCACTTTAAAAAATACCCTTGAAATCAAAGGACATTCCTAAATGAAAGTCTGTTGGTAAAATAAGTTCAAAATAAACTTTTTAGATATCTCTGGAGTTTCCCTGAAATGTTTAAAAAATTCTGGCCAAAAGAGGATACAATAAAGCATTTTGATTTTTTGTTTTGAAATCTGGCAATTCCAGGTTTTGTTTTCTAGGCCTAGCTTAAACTCATGAAAATATTTACTTGCTAGGCTAGGAAAATTCTTTATATTAATTATGTTATTAACTGATGGTTTTCAAATTTTATTTTTCATACAGAAGTTCTTCTACGGGGCTAGAGATCTTAGCATGGACCCTTCTCTGCCGACTCTGAAATCTCTAGTAGGATTCCGGTTTACTTTGACTTTTCAGCTGCATCTTTTTCTGCAATCTACCTTCCCAGAAGCACTTGTCAGTATGAAGACATGACTGAAAAGAAGAGTAAGTCTGCTTTAATGCCCTGGTTTTGGCTGCTTGGTTATCTCCGTGTCGTCAGGTGCTTGTTCGTGTTTCTCTCTGGGTGCAGGCTTTTTCATTTATCAAAGCTCATTTTATTGCCTTCTGCTCCTGCTGCTTTCATCACTATGGCAGCTGAATGTTTTGTTCAATTGAGTTCTACTCTTTACTGCTGCCTGCAAATTTGTCCGGAGGAACACTGTGAAACAAAGGCACAGATCACAATATCTGAGATCTACTTGTTTGTAAGAACAGTGTATTTTTATAAACAGTTTAACTACTAGCCACTAGCAAGCATTTCAGCATTACTTCATTAAAGAGGAATATTGAAACGCAATGACTCTAAACCCACAATTGCTACTGTTGTGGAATCCAACCTGTGCAATATTGAAAATATTTTTAATTAAACAGAATGCACTGCTGCCTGGGAAGTTGTGTAAGTATTTATTACAAATAAAGCAGGTTAATTAGCTGGAGGGAACCAATGCAAACATAGAAAGTGTGTGTGTTTAGTAGGATTTACATTTATTCCAGGGTTTATAAATGCAAGGAAACACTGTGGCTTTCAGCAGTGTTTGTCACCATGCCAGTCAGAGTGATGGGCTCTGTCATCATTCTAGTGCGATTTTTGAGTATTTTTAAGGCTTATCAAAAGCATTTGTCAAAGTGGCACTTATCGATAAAGACAAGTTGAGCAATGCTACATTTTTATGCTCAAATGAATGGGACTGCCACTTGGCAAAACCCATGCAAACAGCCAGAGCAGAGAGAGCCTTGAATATTTGAACGGGAGGAGGTTTGTTCCTATCAGGGCTTCAGTTCCCATCTCCCTTGCAGTATGTCCTATCTTCCTCCTGGCATTTTGCACAGCCTTTGTCTGTGCACAGGGAAAGGGAAGATGCTGAGAGTGCAGTCTGTGCCAAAGCAAATCTAGGAAGGTCCGCGGTCTGAGCTGTCGCCCCTTCCCTCCTCCGCATTGCAGAAATTCTTTGGCTGCAGAAGCTGCTTGTCAGTCAGCTCCACTCCCTTTGAATCCCGTGTTTTCTGGAAACTGGAGCTCTTATCAGGTGGCTGCAATAACTTTCTTATGTATTCTGCTCGATGACAGGTCTGTAAATATAAATTTGTTTCTAAAGTGAATGTAGTGCTGGAGAAATATGTCATAGTGATACATGGAGAAACTGAAGCTGCCCCGGACACCTCCACTGTTGGCGTAGCCCTGATGGCATGGGTAGGGCTTTTGTCCTGCTCCAGATGTTCTGCCTCCCTCCGCGCCTCTGGGGACTGCTGTTAAATGGGGAGCAACTTCCCGACCATTTGTGTTTGTGTGTGGGGAGGCCCGCCTGGCTTCCAGTGACATAAAATTACAGTGGACAACTCTTTTTGAATGCTCTGGCCCATGCATTCAGGATTTCAGACCAGCGCAGACACCTGTGCAAGGTTCTCTGCCTCAAATTTCATGTTAATGCTGAAATTTGCACAATAGGAATCCATGAGAAAGATTTTTTGCCTAACTACCTATTTTGCCTAACTATCCATTTTGCCTGACCAACTATCCAAAATGGCTATTCAATTCCCCAAAGTAACGGATTTCTACTTCTATTGCTTCTTATGACTGTGCCACTCCAAGAGTTCTCCAATGCCCCATCCATGAGTGAATATTGAGGGAGAAGAAATGTGTACAAGCAGTTGCAAGGTTACCCCCCTATCAGCAGAAAATATGGGTCCCCCTCCTTGCCTGATTCACACAGGCACTGCATTGCACTGAGTTCGGTGAGTGGGTGGTGCTGGGGAATGAGAGCTTAGGTAGAACCTAATTGCTTTATTTTGGATGAAAGCTCATGGCAGCCTTGAATAATATGGCATTTTGTTCTCTGCAAAAGCAAGACCACAGTTACCTCCGAGATTATGGAGCTATTTTCTGTTCAGACCTGAGTGGTTCTTCTCTCAGTGCCAATCAGGAAAACAGAAATTATTTCTTTGTCACAGGCAGCCCCCAAACAAATTTTGGAAGTAGATTAAAGAAGAAAGTATCGGTTAATGCTTTTTCTCTTTTGAGTATTTTTGGTAGCATTTACCCTGATTGAGCAACCAGGCTCTTCATCAGTGTCTGTTTCACTGGTAGCAACATTTAATGGAATCTGTGTAAACCTACTCACTTTGTTTTTCCTCCAAATGCTTTTCTTCCTGCTGATCCCTCAGCTCCACAGTGAGTCTCTGATTTTTATCTGACTGCTGAAAATGGGAATACTCGTGTGTCTCAGTGTATATTGGCATGGATCCTCATGCTGGAGCCAGCACTCACTCACGACAATAATCTGTACTGAGCAAAAGGTGCCCAAAACTGTGCTGTGGGCAAGAAAGCAGCATCTCCCAGGTCATCTACTTCTCACAGTCTCTCTTCAGCTTTCTCATGCTGTGCGTGTCCCAGAGCCCAGTTCTGCTGGAAGGTGCTGAATAAGGCATGTAGGTTACTATAACCACACCTATCAAGGTGCTGTGGAAAAAGTAAAATGCTTCTAGATTGCCGGGATATTTTTGGTAGTCCTAGCTGGTCTTCAACATTATGGGAACCTCACTGAGGTTTCTGAAAAGGCCTCTGATGCCCAGCAGTTGGGCTTGAAAATTGAGTTTTGATGAGTACATTAAACTCTGAAATGAAAGAAAGTGGCTCCTAGCAAGGCAAAGGCAAGTTGTGCGACTTGTCGTTGGCTCTGGAATTTAGCAGAGACACCTTTCCTGGTAGTGGAATGCATTTACATTTTCTCCCTTAAATGTGTTGTTACATTTCATATTCAAATACATTTTCATTTGTTTGCTTTTGTTTTACATTTAGATGCTTCTACGAGTTTAAACCTAATAGACCCCTTCCATGTCAGTGACAGTATCTATATTTAAAAGCCAAGTACCTCTTGAAGGCAATTGTTTGGTGGAGTGATTGTAGATAGAAATAGAGCACAGAAATAAATTGTAAATATATTTGGTTTTGATTCTTTTTTTTTCCCTCTAAAAAGCTGCATTTCATCTGAATGGAAATGCGTAAAAAACCTATTAAAATTGGTTCCACTTCTTTGAAATGTGCTGTAAGACTAATTCTGACAAAGTTGACATTTTATATGCTCCTATCATGACTTAGGAAAGGTAATAAAAATAAATTTTCTACTATAGTCACTATAAAACCTGGTATGAGATGAACATTACATTTGATATAGATATACTTAGTACTATGCCAGTAAAAAGAGAAAAGGACTATCAAATACTCCTTTTACTTCCACTTGGCTAAATTTTCAGCTGCCTTGCAGGCTGACAACATTCTTTGCTAATATCTTTCTTGGTGGAAAAGCTGAACTTTTAATCATTTGTCAGATTAACCCAAAATGAATGTTTTCATTGATTTTTTCTCCCAGTCAATGAGCTGAAAAAGGAATCAGTTATTCATCAGATGAACCTACACCCTGCCAGCCTTCATCTTCACAGATGAGTTCATGAAGCACGAGCTGTACAAATCTCATTCTTTCAGGTGAGCTCATTGTCTGAAAAGGTCTGACAAGCTGCTCACACCAAGGTAATCCAATGCTCTCATCTTAAGGGAAATTGCTGAATCTGTCTCTGGCCAGACCAAATATTTCAGAAGTAATCCCACGCTCATCACATCATTACTGCTACAAAGCACGTTTTTCCCCCTCCTAAATTGCTGCTCGGGTGAACCTTTAATCAAGATTTCTTTGCATGTGATCATGCCGGATATCTCCCCTTCAGCTTAGTTTTGAGTGGCTAGTTACAGGAAACCGTAGCGCTCATAAAAAATACATCTCTGCTGAAGTGGGCTCAAGAACAAACTGACATTGAGCCTTGATTTACACTGTAAGATCAACAATGGGATCCAGGTTTCCATATTGTAATAAATCCTGATAAATTAAGGCTGAAGTTTTTGGAGCTTGAAGACCATTAAAAGGCCTACTGAGAAACAGAAGTCCTCTGAGAAACAGAGTAGTCAAAGACAATATTTGCAAAAGCACCTCAGTAATTTGGGACCCTGAGAGTGACTGATTTTAAGTTCTATCAAAAAATTAATTTGAAAGATTTGTCCTGGATGCTGTATATAGATTTTATAGTATCAATATGAAACAAAGATTTCCAAATTTTTATTCACAAATGGCTGCTTTATGGCTGTGTGACTAGATTCATTCACATTGTTGGGCAAAAGGGTCACAAGTAGAAAGTTCATGCATGTCACCTCCAGCATTGCCATGGCTTGCCTGAGGTTTCACAGGCAATGCTGTGGAGAATTCTGGCCCAGCAGGGGTCCAGCCCAATTTTGCGTGAAAGCCTTCTCTTGAGGAAAAAGCATCCTACAAGGATTCCTTTTTCTGAGGAGACCCAGCAGAGAAGAAACTTTATTCATGGGAAATTCTGACAAGTGTAAAGTTCTTGTCAGGTCTGTACACAGTTTGCTAACTTCCAGATAATGTATTTGGACACTTCTTACTTCCTCCCTAAAGAGAAATCTGCTAGTTGTTTTCATGAGTTAATGATTAAAGGGCCTCTATTTCATATTAAAAGACTTTTTATAACTTCAGAAAGTGCCCGGAAATCTTACATATGGTATGAAACACAAATGAAAACACTGCATTCATATGAAAAATATTGTAGCTAGTGATGGTTTAAAACAATGAAAAAAAAAAGGTCACAAAATACTTTAAATGTTAAGGTGACTGGAATTTCAGTGTTCTATCCTTTCTTCATTTTTTTGAAGTTTTTACAAAGTACCTTTTCCTCCAACCTGTTTTTATTACCAACTGCAATAAAATGAAAGCTATCAAAAGAACAGAAGTTTCCTTTTCATTTTAATTTCTTTTTTCTTTTGCCATTCTGTGTCTTTTAAAAAATTCTCCAACTTCTGAAATTCCAAAGTGATGGAAATACAGAAAGTGCTTTTTTTTGTGGTTTTTCTTTTTTCCCTCTTTCTTTGATAGTCTGTATTCATCCCAGTCCCAAGATATTTTGTAACAATTCCAGACTGGCAAACAAAAATAGGAGGGGAAAAAGAAAATCTAACAACAACAACAACAAAAGGTTTTAGTCTTTTTCTTGTGTTCAACTCATGAAAGGAAAAAAAAGCGGGAAATACATGAAAACACCAAACTTTTGACATTTGATTTTCAATATTTTCAATACCAATGAAAACCTGGAATGTTAAAAGCAAAACTAAATAAAAGCCCTGAAAGCATTTGATGTGCTGCTTCAGTTACAAAAAAGGCCACTTCTGGTCAGACAAACAGAGCCAGGGGTAAACATCTGACTGGCTTTAGTTGAAACACCTGCACAATGGTAAATCAGTTCTTGTGGAGAGTATGAATAGGAGGTGGCAATCATATCTCCTCTGCTTGCTTCAAGCTTTCCATGAGAGGTATTAGTCTCATGCAAGGCAACAGCAACTGACCTTGGTTGCTACGGCAACTGGTTGTGCATAGCAGCGACTGTAGGATCTAGGTCCAACCAGGCTTGTTCATCCTTTTTGCATTTGGGCTGTCAGAGTGATCTTGTAATATGACATGTCTCATAAGATAATGGTTTTTATTCCCTAAAAGCCAACAGAATTCTTAGCAGCTTTCAGTTTTTTTAAAAATAGCTTTCTGCTTGGTACCCAGTCCTTCTGATGTGCGGTGTTTTGACTACCCATCATAGCTTGAATGATCTGACTGAGAAGAATCAAAGTTTGTTTGGTTTTTTTTTTATTTGCCAAATATTACTATTCATTTGCTGTTACTTTACATGCAGCCAGGGCTTTTCTTTGAAACCGGAAAAATTGTGTGTGAATTCTCTTCAGCTTGCGAAAGATGTACTGCCAGGGCCAGCAGACAGGTTCAGGACCAGTGAAGGGAGGAGTGATACCAACAATACCCATTTACCACTTCTGGATCTGCCAGCTCTGCTGAGTGACATGCCAGCTTCCACCGCCTGAAGGGGTCAGGAGGCTGGGTGGGGTGGGGGGAAATAATATAAAAGCTGGGGTAGATGAAGTTGATAAAAACCTCTGTGTTTTAGTAAGGTTTTAAAGTCATATCCTATGCTATCGGTGTGCTTTAATCTAAAAAGACCTTTAAAAAATGTTCTAAACTCTCAAACCAAACCTCTTCCAGGGTGCCTTCACCTACAAGGTCCAGCTACAGTAGCTTCATGTGTGCATGGGTTACAGGGGAAATGCCAGCTGTTCTGAGGCAGCTTTAGGGCTCTTCTGTGTCACTGACAACGAATGCAGTGGCTGAGGGTCTAGTTTTGAAACTCTCATTTTATATGAGGTTTGTATTAAACTTAGAAGATGGGCTTGTCTAACTGTGCCCCTATCCCATGATCACCTCTTGGTTTCTTCTTGTTCACACAAGTCTGAATGGACTAGATGGTCATCTTGGTTTGAATTGTTGCCTATTACAGCAAGAGCTCAGATGTGCTCCCTGATCAATCTGTGTGACAGCACATGCCATTTAAAATTAGTCTAGTCATCCACCTATTTTGCATTTGCACAACCACAACGTTGACTTGATGGCTCTCTGGTCCCACTCCTGGACCCAGGGGGAACGAACCTCTTTGTCCTTCCTGGCACATCAGAGCCATTCAACGTCAGTCATGGCTTGCTCAAGCAATGAATGCAAAAAATACACAGTTGGCATTTTATTAACTTGAAGGATTATACTCTCAGCAACATTCCAGAAAGTCGTTTACTTAAGATATATTATCTGTTACACCCACATTTGAATTTCAATACTCATCAGTTCATAAGCAGAAACAGCTCCAGATAGAGCAGGGACGGCATTTATCATGCTATGCTGTTTACCAGTGGAAAGAAAACAGAGGAGCATTCCTATTCTGCCTTACCTATACTCTGTCAACTACAGTGTCTTGATGGATACCTCCACTCACTGCTTTTTTCAAGCTTTTGGCTGCACTTGCAGGTAAAATTACTTAGCACAAACACAGTGCTATTGAGGGTGCCAGTTAGGTCTTTTGGGTAATTCAGGAACCAGTTCTGTTTTTCTTGTCCTTCTTTGTCTTGCCTGTCTTACCAGACAGTAAACACTTTGAGCAGAATCTCTCTTTTCCTGGGTGCATATGCATTGCCTAGCACAAAGCGGGCGAGGGGTTTTAGGCAGCCCTGACAATATTAATCCCCACTGCAGCAATTTCCTCTTGCACTGTGCTAAGTATGCTCCATCCCCCCAGATGGCAGTGGGCACTGAGGGCTCTTACCTGGGAACTGGCTCCCAGTCAACATTTAGTGTTGGTGCTTCTGATTCCCATGGTGGGTAGGCGGGAATGCGGGTTCTCCTGTCCGCTTGTACTGCCACGGAAGTCCTGACTTCTGGAGGAGGCTGTGTGCGGATGGCTCCCTGCTCCCGAGAGCTGGCCAGCATGAAGGCACCAGTGGAAGTGTGAGAGCCTGTGACAGCACAAACCGCTCCACTTACAAAAACCACTTCAACCCTCTCTCTCCGCCCTCTCTGTCCCACAGCCATATGACAGAAATTAAAAAAACCTCAGAGTGGTCCAAAGAGTCAGATTTAAGTAAATGTGAAATTATTATATTTGGGGAATATTTGGAAAGATAAGAGCTTCAATAACCATTGAAATTCTCTCCTCTGTATTCAGGGAAGGGGTGGCAGTTACTGGCTGAAATGAACAAGAGGTGCAGTAAAGTTCTCCTGTAGGCAGTTTGAGCCTTTCTAATATATTTCAGAGACTGCAGAATAAGCTAAAAATAAATAGTGTTGTAACTCAGTTCTTAATATCTCATTAAGCTTTATAAGCATGCGGGAAGGCAGAAAGGAAAAAAGGCAGGTTCCTGTGCTTTTTTCACAAAGCTTGCAAACTAGTAATAAGCAGCTGTTACTCCTCATAGTATTTTCTGATATGTTTCTGATAAGTTTCCTCACACTTTTGTGATATATTTCTTCTGCATTGTGGAAACATTAAATCAGTGTAGTTTGCCTGTGTGTACAGATGTGAGGGGAAATCCTTTCCGTTCCCCCCTTCTCCCTCTCCCTGATGCAGAACACAGAAATCAGAGAAAAAAGGCATTCAAGAGAATAAGTGAATGGCAGCAAAAAAACACAGCTGGAGGGCTGGGAGTAGCAGCAAGCTGAACAGGAGAGAGGGCAAACACAGGCTTCAGAGAACAGTTGCAGGAAAACACGCATCCTAGAACAGCTTTGAAAGAAACATTTGGTTAAGATTTAACAAGTTAATCACTGCATGTTAATTACTGTTAATGGCAAGATTAAAAATAATAAAAGTAATTTATCTCATTCCAAAATAATTAGCCTTAATGACATGTTTGTACAGCATATAGAAAGACATTTTGATGGGGATCAGCCCAACATCTGTGTGTGCATAGCATATATAACAGCAACAGGTCCTTGTAAAACATCTGACTGGTGTCGGATCATTGGCTTTGATGAGACTTTTCCAGGGTTCCAGTAGTCTGAGCACTGACTTTGATTTTCTGCAGAGTCTGCAGGTGTTCATGTTTCTGAAAATGAGGATCATTTCTCTGTATTCTCCCTTATGTATGCCTGTGTATTAGCCCTGCTCTGCATCTTGAGAAACAGAAGGGACAGGACTTCATCAGGATGTTTAAGGAATCACTGTTGGCCTTGGAATCTGCCTTCCTGGTGCCTGTGGCAAGTTTTATGCAGGTTTCCCATCCTGCCTGGCTCTTCTGTATCACATGTTTGAGTAATAATGCTCTTCTGCTGGCTGTTAAGTGGTGTCGATTCCCTTTGGGACTGTTGTGAAGTCATTTAGCTGGTGTGTAATTCAGTTTCTTTACACACAAGGAAAAGTGAATACAGTTCTTACTGTTGTTTGTATTCACTCATTACAGCACTCAGTCAAATCACTGGTGATGCAAACTGAGGCGTACAAATGTGAAATGGTAGGGATTTGTCATCCAGGTGTCTTGAGTAATTGAAGCTATCTAACAGAAATCTTGCTGAGTAAAAAAGGGCAAAATATTATTAACATCATTATGCCCCTCATAAAATCTAACAAGTGGTAAACGTACTGGGAAGGATAATGAGTCTACGTGAGTGTTACCTACGGAGATCCCTGATTGAATAGCTCTGCTTAAACTATTACTTCGTTAATGACTCTGACTTGTGTATTTGTTGCCATCTTGGCTACTGCTGTAGGATTGATAGTTAGATTACCTCTTTTACCTGGGCAGTCCAAGTGATCTGAACTAGCACTGCTGGCTACCACCTTGACTATTTCTTTACATTTAACACATGAATGTAGTAAAGCAAGGGGTGCAGCCTTTTTCCAGCTGTCCTCCTCCTTCAAATGCAAATGCCTCCAATGACAGCAAAGTAAATGACCTCTGGACAGCATGCTTGGCACATACCCTCCTGGTTTCTGCAGGCTATGCTGAACCAGCAGCAGCATGTGGTTAGCTGATGCAGGGCCTAGTTTTGTGCTGAAGGAGTCTCATCAGTGTTGCTCCCTTGCAAGTTGTTTTTGGGTCGAGATGTCATTTGCTGCACCTGGATAAGTGGGGTGGAGACCTCTTAAATGGCGGTGGTGGGGATTTGGGCTGCTAGGAGTCAGCAGAATGAGGAGAGCTGGAGCTGTGGTGGTGTTGTCGTTGGCATTTTTGTGGCGCTATGAGGACTCCTGGCTCAGGCCCTTTGCTCGAACCCTGCTGAGGTTGCTAGGCTTCATCTTCTGGGGCTCTGCTGCAGCTCTGGCCTTTGGTGGAGTTTTTGTGATCCTGATGTACAAGAACTACAGATATTTATTTCAGGAGTCTTTCTTGTCTCTCCCTGGCTGGCTGGCTGTTGTGGCTGCACTTACCTTGCTACCTACTGGAGTTTTGGCTATCTCTATTTCTGCTAAGAGCTCCCGCTATCAGCAAGGAGCTCTCATGTACTTGCTGGTGGTCCTTCTTTGCCTAGAAATGTCTTCGGCAGTTCTGGCACAGTTCTACTCTATTCGGATGGCTTCTGAGCTGAAAAGCACTATGAGTGACCTTGTCTATCAGTACAATGGGACACGCTTCCAGGGTCCTGGCAGTAGGGCTGTGGATGCAGTACAGAGGAAGCTGCAGTGTTGTGGGGTCCAAAACTACACAGACTGGCTAAAGGCAACAGCTGCTTTGTGGCATCTTCCAGCTGAAGAAGCTCGTGTCCCTGAAAGCTGCTGTAAGGAGGAGTATTCTCACTGCAGGGGTGACTTAGGCCATCTGGAGCAGCTTTTTCAGGAAGGCTGTCTAAAGAAGCTGGAAGACCGGTTGCATTTTGTCATGCTCTACATGCTTTGGTGCTGTGCTGCACTATGTCTCTTAGAGCTATTGGCTGGTGTCAGCAATGGCATCCTCATGAGGCATCAGCCTTTCCGTGACCTCCGGATTCTGGAATCATCTACCTTCTCATAGGCCTGCAGACACTGGCAGCATTGCTGAACCTGCTGCATGTTTCCTTGGTTTTGTACCACTCTGTAGTTGTACTGGTAGAAAATGTCTTTTTTTTAAAAAAATGTATTTGTCTGTAAATCACTGGATTTTTTTTTTTTTTAATGTTACAGTATGAGATCCATTTTCCACCAGTTCTTGTTTGAAAAGCATCCTGTATCTGAAAAACTTCATTGCTGGAAGTCACAGCAGGGAGGGGAGAGTCTTCAGCATGTGCAAACATGAAACTAGTGTATGTGAGCGTGGGAGAAGCAGTGGGTAGAGGTATGTCTGGCTCAGGGGAGCATGTTGCTAGGTCATGACCTGAACTTTTGGAATAAGTCTTAACTGTACTAGAATCTTGAAGAGTAATTAAAGAGCAGATTCCTCCAACTTCAAACTTGTATTTAAGGCTTTGGTATTGCTAAAAGAAGCCCTTTGTATAAAGTTTAACACTCTTTTCTTTTTCTTCTTCAAACACTAGTTTAAAAACTAACTTATTCTTCAGTGAAAATAAATGCCAATTTTTGAAGTAACATGAGAGTGCAATCTAAATGGAGAAGATACGTTTAACAGCAGCAGAGTAACTAATAAGATGACGTACAGCAGGAGGTATAGTTATCTCAGGAGTTGCACAGGAGCAATTCCCAAATTAAAGAGGAAGAAGAAAGCCTGTCTGTATTTATTAATTTATTTCATGTCAAAGCAAGGAATGAGTCAATTCTTTCCTGAAAAGTTATGTGGGGTCATATGCATGATTGAATGGCAACAGCAATACACTGCTTTTTCTTAAGGTATGTTGGCCCTACTCTTACTAAATCCTCTTCTTATCCATTTTATGTGGGTCTCACTCTAGTCTGCATGTGCCGAAAGGGACTAAGTCAGTGCATGGGGTATCTGTATTCTTGTTTATGTCAGTGCTGTTGGTGTTTCGGTAAAGGCTCTGCCTGTGCTGGACTGTGCAGTGCGTTGTTGAATGTGCTTGTCCATATGTGTCTGGGAAATGGTCTCGGCCTCACTACTGACCTGTGAATGGGAACTGCAGCAGCTGCATCCTTTGGTAAGTGTACCTAGCGAATCTCCAGGGCCTGCAGTTTTACCAGACTGCAAACAAGGAAACTGCCTGGGTCACAACAAACCACTGGACCAGGCGACTCCCTTAGCACCTGAAGCAACAGTCAGCTAAATCATTATTGCTTTAAACTTTCTACCAAATGTCAGGTACTTTATGACAAATTTCAGACCCCAAATCACCACATACCAGTTTTCATGGGGGAAAAAAAAAAAAAATCAGAGGACATAGGTCAGCTCTTGGAAGCTTATTAATAACTGTGGAATTAATTAATTAATGTGGAAACCAAACATGAAATACACTGTGGGGTGCTTCATAAAAAAAATAAGGACCTTTATTTAGATAAAGGAAAAGGACTAATTCATTGGAAGTGAGTAATTCTTCAAAAAAAGGAATGTTCCAAAGCAAAAAAGGAAAGTAACTGTGTCTTTGAGTAACATGATAGAAGGAAACATTCCTTTCAGTTTGCTTGACATAGGATGCATGTGGCAGTGAATAAAATTCATCTAGTTAAGCATCACAATTGGGTCTTTATGGCACCCTGGCACATAAATACTTTGTGAAGTAAAGTTATTGCTATGATATTACAAAGATGCAATGAAACTGAAGTGACAGCAACTGGCCCAGGAAGAAATTGATATTGTTGAAGAAAGAAAGGTGGAAGAGTGGAGTGGATGTAGTGCCTTCTTACCACCTGCCTTTCCTAAGGGCGATATTTTCTTCTCAGATCAATTCTCATCCCTTACAACTTCCTTCACAGGTTCTGAGCCAGAACCTCTTTTTAAAAAAAAAAAAAAAGGGAAATGCCCATATTTTTCACTAATAAGTGGAAAGAAGAAATTTCAAGGTGGTTAAAGAGGAGAAATACTAATGTGGATGTCCCCATCTACTCTCCAGTCTGCTAAAAGTCCAAGTCATGCATGGTTCCCTCTAATCCTACTGTACTAAGAAAATTATAAGATAAATATGAAATAAAAAAAATTCTCTAGGAGTTAACTGTAAGAAATGACTTTTAGGAATTATTTTTTTCCCCTGCATACTAGATGTACCTCTGGAATATCAGATCTTAAACCTGATAAAAACAAAGAGAGAGTGTGAGGATGCATGAGACAGACCTACTACAGATACAAATAGTTGTTAATAGTTGTTTGTTGCTAGACAAAACAATAGATTTATTACCCTTTCTTCTTGTGTTGGGCAGTTTGGTTCTGAATAGTTACTTCTGGACAGGAGTAACTTCTTTTGAAATAAAAATGGTGTTATTTTGAAGGGGAGAAACTGGTCTCCAGTGCAAATCTGGAAATATATTCTGTGATTACTCTTTTGCAGAGTATACTGAAACCCGTATATTCATAGAATCATAAAATCATTTGGTTGGAAAAGACCTTTAAGATCATCAAGTCCAACCGTACCTGTCCACTACTAAACCATGTCTCTAAGCACCTCGTCTACCCATCTTTTAAATACCTCCAGGGATGGGGACTCGACCACTTCCCTGGGCAGCCTGTTCCAGTGCCTGACAATCCTTTCAGTGAAGAAGTTTTTCCTAATATCCNTCCATGTGTGAATTCGTGATTTCACTGTCATGTCTTTCCTTGTAGAAGACAACAGTCAGAAAAGCAAAAGTAATGCTGAAAGGTAAAAGTCATCATTGCAACCCTTTAACAACCTCTTTCTGGTACGCCTCTCTTGGACTGAACCACCAAACCTGGCAGAGAGCACTGGCTGCAGCTTTAATACATGGCTGTTTTGAAATGGATTGCTGCTTTCTGACTCCTTCAGCTTTCCAGAGGGTGAACATGTTGTATACTGTTTCTTCCTTGTCTTTCTGTGTGCCTGTTCTTTCTGTCTGTCTTTTTCTGTCTTTCCTTCTTTCTGTCTCTTTTTTCCTAGAAGGAGTAGTCTCCACCCCCGCCTGGTAAATGGTGGCTTGTATTAACTCTAAGTGAGCAGAACATAATCCAGATTCTGGCATTATGAGTTGCCTTCATCAAGTCTATTGTCTTTTCAGTTTAACATTAAATTCTGTACCACAGATACAAAGTAGAAAGATCTGGGCTTTGCTAGAAGGCAATTGAAGACTCAGTTCCTGCCTACCTCCCATAGATATTGTTAAATCAGTTAAAGTTACTCTTTAATTGAAATTATGGCTTTTATAGTCTAGTAAGGTTTTTTTGCCTGTGCAATGAAGCAGGAGGTTGTAGTGTTATGCTGCGTATTTTTTCTTAGAAATTGAGTTGGGTGATCTCCACCAGCTAGAAAAGATTATGTGGAACAGCTAAGCCTTTTTTCTTGCTAAACAGGGTATTTTCTTTAGAGCAACACCATCAGTAAGGCCTTTGCCGATATCTGGCAGCTGCTACTTCAAACACCAGGAAGAAATCCCATTGTGTGTGATTGTCCCTTGAGCCAAATGGCTCTTTCAAAGCAATGGAAGATTTTCCGAGCACATTTCTGAGAGACAGAGAGTTGCCAAGCTGACATTTAGTTGGTATGAAGCATTGAAGATGAAAGATTTCATGTCATCTCTTGTTAATACTTTTAGGTGTCAGAAATCAGTTTTTATCCTGAGGGCTCCCTTTTACCTTTTTCTTTAAAGAAAATAACTGTGTCTTCAAGAAGATAAGCATTGTGTTATTGCCTGCTGTATACTGTAAATCATTGTGGAAACATAACCTGGTTTTCCATATAGATATGTAGTTTTGCCAAAGAATTCAGAAAGTTCCTATGGTGAGTTTAATTGCCTCGATGTTGGTCTGATATACCATGGAAATTTGTTTTGTAGTGAAGTATGATGTCATTTATATTCTCCAGTAGAGGAAAAGCTAAATATTTCATGTACTGACTTAATACCTAAGGGGATCAGCTCTAAAAGCAGCTGTGCATGTGAATAACTTGATTTTGTCAGGAAAGGTCACACAGGTAAAGCTATCCAGGAGCACACTTTTGCAGTTTCACACCTTAAAACTGGAGGAAGATGGCTGT
>VYZW01039850.1:3882-15107 GCA_013401315.1 Balaeniceps rex | reverse complement strand
GAGGAAGATGGCTGTACTTGCCTGGCATAGAATTTGTATGAACCTATAGTTAAATCCATGCGGGGATGCTGGAAGAGGGGAAGGTTGCACAAGCTAAACAAGTCAACACAAGGTATATCCCTATTGTTGCTAAAGCTAAGTGAACAGTAATTTTTTTTTAAAACTATACTGCTGGTTTGAGAAAGAAAGATTAATCTTGTGCTTAAGGCATGAAAGATGAAAGCAGGAGGCTGTAGCTCTGGAGAGAACCTAGGAGAAATAATAAATCCTTAAATCAACCCATTCATGTATTTCTTTCAATTTTTGTCACTCTTCTGTATGTACTCCTAGAGAAAATACCTTCCAAACCCATCTATGTGTGTTTGAGAGAGAGAATGTTTGAGTATCCAGTATGTAATTTATGTGTATAGGTGTGCTTATTTACATGGAGACTGTATATGGATATTATTGTGAAGCCTTCTATAACAGTAAGTCAAAAAAGTGCTATTTAGCTTGTAGCTATAGGTGATTAATTGTAAGAAATACACTTCTGAGTGCTTTTGTGCCCTGCATAGGCTTGGATTGGATGAAAAAATGATTTGTCAGAAAGTCATTGCATGTGAGAGTTATGATTTCTTTCAAAAAAGCTCCTTTCTAATTAAAGAAGCTTCAAATGGTAGCTGTAGACCATTGGAAATGTCAAAGAGACTTGCATATAGGAAACCCCTCATCTGTCTCTTCATCCTTTAAGTCACATCAACTAATATCTCTTCTGATAATTCAACAGAAGCAGTCAGTATTCCTCTTTTTATTAGACTTCAAACTGTTAATTTCTTATCACGGTTTATGTGTTACTTCCTAAGAAGATTCACCAGAATTCAGCTTTGTGAGTGAAGGTATGAGGTTTGCATCTAAATTAATGAAAAAAGTTTTGAAGCGTTGTTAGACTATGGTTAAAAAAAAAAAAAAAGAAGAGAAAAGTAATCACGGTCTGAGAAAATCCCTTTCAAAGACTGAGGAACTCAGCTGTTTAAACAATGCAATATTTAAGACAACCCTGAAGGCTTTTTGCTCTGTTGTCTTTAAAAAGCCGTTTCAGGCATACTAACAGGTACCAGGAACTTACACTTCCATTGGAAGAGGAGTCTGAGATTATTATTTACTAGATCCACAGGCACACCATAACTAATTGCTGCCCAGTGGAAGTGAGTTTAAGATTTGTGCACGTGGGGAAGGGATGCTGCAAAAAGCAGCAGCTCTTCTGAAACATTTCTGTTTTGCAGCTCCTTTGGACTAAGTCTGTCCCCATGGAAAGCTGTTTTAGTACAGCTAAGAAGGAGTTTCTGCACTCAGCATCTCCAAGTAGAGATGATCTTCA
This sequence comes from Balaeniceps rex, assembly GCA_013401315.1. NCBI lineage: Eukaryota > Metazoa > Chordata > Aves > Pelecaniformes > Balaenicipitidae > Balaeniceps > Balaeniceps rex. The sequence goes on along the minus strand of VYZW01039850.1, from coordinate 13,750 downwards.
GCTTCTCCGGTACTGGAAGACCTGAAGCAATTTACACTAGGTGAGACCTGGTCTCAAGTCTTCACACAGCCTGTGGTATGGAGACAAGATTTTCTTGCTAACATGCACCTACATATAACATATTTGGTTTACAACAGAGTAATGTCATTAGGCTGATAGTCTGGGACAGATTCAGCCCTCCATCCTCACAGCTTCCTGTGTGATTATGAGCTGGTCACTAAAAACCACAGTGGTAGTGGTCTTTGGGACCTCATCTGTAGAAGTTCTGCACTGAATTCCAGGTATTTTCATAAATCCTTCTGAAAGCCTCCCTGCCTCAAAAAATGCCCAGGGCTCTGTTGTGCTGCAGAGAGACTTTCAATGCTCTTTAGGCTCAAGGTGGTCTGAGGGCTGTGGTATATTTCCAGAGGAACTTCAGTAGCATGGTCATGTTGATTTTGGCAAGCATGCAGGAACTGGAAGGAGGTGCAGTTTTCTGCCTTTCTGTGTTCAAAAAAGACAAGTGAGCATTTCTTCACCTACTTTGGAGAGAAGATGGGGAAAGTCATTGTGTTGTTTGGACTCACTGACTTCACAGAAAACTAAAGAGTGTCTAGAATTTCCGGGTTTTAGATTCTCAGCTTTAAATAATTCTTTTAAAAATTCAGCTTGCAGGGCTGGGCTAGGTTCTTTCTTACAGAGTAGGATTATGCTGGCTAATAAAGAAGCTGAGAGGAGAAATGAAATCCAACTCTTAAATCTCATAATACCATCCTGGAAGATGACAAAAAAGCAGCGTATTTTGTGATCTAAGTAGTACAGAGAATGAACTGAACTACTTATTCAATTACGTCAAATGATCAGCATTCATTTTTTAAACGATGTAAAGTGAAATTAAATTAGAGCAAGTAAGTGATTACATTATGTAAAGCAATTTTTAAAACTGGGTAATGTGATCACCCTTCATTTATTACATTAAGTTCAGAATATTGGATATTGGTGCTGTTATTAAATTAATGGAAATGCTCATAATGATGGACTAGTTAAAACATAGTTTGCAAGCGAAGCCACTCTTTTTCATGTTTCTTTTCCAGTAGTGGCTGTTGGTACAATGCTGCTATTTCTTTCAAAGTAAAAGCTGAGATTTCACTATAACTTTCCAGCTATTATTTGTTCTTATAGGTAAAATCTTGTAAACATTACTTGTAAACATCACTCGTAAGGTGTCAAAAACAGGCAGAAAAGGACCAACAATTAACCAGCTTGGAAGGGGGTGAGGGAAGGGGAGGAAATGGGTACTAAAATTGCAAGCTTATAGGAAACATACTAACATATTTTGAAAATAAAATACTGTCATACCTTTCTACAAGACTGGATTTTCTGTTTGGCAGACAGATGGGATGAAACTGCCGCATTTAATCATTATATTGAGACTTTTTTGGAGTGGGAGGATAAAAAAATGTAATCCTGTTGTCCACACAGAGGTTGAAATTGCATACTACTCTGTTGGCCTGTTTTCTCATGATTTTACTGGACTAAGAAAAAAAATATTTTCTTCGTATCTCTTTGGATTTCCCCTCCTGCTACTCAACCATTCATGTTGTAGAATTTGGTTGGAGGTAATGAAAAATATTAGAAATAGGTTCCATTATTAAATCAGCTTATTTCCTCACAGTACTTAGTGAGAGAATATTTCTCTAAGGACTCAAATATCAATTTCTTGCTGAAATTCAGGTATCCTTGTTGCCAGAACTTTTTAATGTCTTAAAGAATGTGTTCTTACTCGGTGAGCCAGGTGCAAAATCCTTAGGAGTCTACAGAGTTTTATAATGAATCTAATTGTGCAACTTAAGCCTAAAAAAAGCAAATGTGAGATGCTGATTATTTGCAGAGCTGTGTGGGAGAAAACAGCACTTCAAACTGTAGGTAAGAGTTACGGTGTAAGTGGCACAAAATGTTATGCATATAGAAAAGGTAGCAGATTTAAGCATGTCTGGAAGAGTTATTTGAAGTACTTGGAGTATATTCCTTGGCTGACAGAAGTAAGAAACTGATTTTGTTTGTTTTGTTTTGATTTTGTTTTTTTCCTAGCATTTTTGATGCAGAAGTAAGCTGGCATGTCTGCGTGAGAGAGCCTCTGTCATTCCACTTTAAGAAGAGTTCATTTTCTTTCCAGGGCAGTTTGATCCATATGAAAAACCACCCAAGGGTTTGTTAGAGATGGAGAGGCCACACAAAGAGAAAATAGGAAATTAAATAGGGTTGTGGGAGAACCAGTGACTGTTGTGCTCTGACTGAGGAGAAAATGGTGAGAGAAATACAAAATGTAATAGTGAGAATACAATAGTAACAAATATGCAAAGTAAAAAAACCTGGAAAACAGGATAAATACTTTTATCACTGTGCCTTGGTAATTATGGTCTTGTAGTGCTGTTAATAACTCAAGGTTAAAAAAACTCACCAAACTGAAATTTTGAGGGTGTAGAACGCTTTCTTTACCCTACTGCTGTAGCAACTGCTGAAATATCAGCCACAGGCTGCCTCTCTGATTTAGCATGGTTCGGGTTGATGATCTTCCCTAGAAAATTTTATTTTAAGGCTTTAAAATGATGAGCTTCAACATTCCCGTAAGAAAAAAATATATGTAAATAATCTTTTATATATGGCAAGCTGTATTTTTCTCATCTTGTAGTTTGGAAAAAGGATCAGCATGTGGCAGATAATCTGTAAATTGAAGTGTAAAGTGTTTGTAAGCACCTTGTTTAGCTTTGTACTAGGCCAGAGAAATAAAAAAATAGAACCATGTACACTAGGCAGGAAGAAATATTGAAAAGAAAACTGGGTTTGTTTAGTGTATATGAACAATGACAATGAAATATGATGGCTATTAAAGAAATATATTTTAACAGTTTCAATAGTTAGCTGCTTCATTTTAATGTAAATTTATAGCCATTATTATCTCCTGGCCTAACTAGAGGATAAGAATAGACTCAGCAATTGATGACCCTAAATTAATACTATGCAGACATTTCTATAAATTAATTGCATGTAACATATTTGCGGTGCCTTGTATTAACAGGGGAAAACCAGGATAGTAAAAGCACCACCACCCTCTGAGCTAATAAAGTCTTCCGTGGCAGCATATTCTTCTGAGTGAAGGACTCTGTCATCAGTCTCAGCAAAGGGAAGGAAAAAAAAAAAGAAAAAGGGAGAAGAAAAAGCCCGGAGGACCACTCCAGTGGCAGTGGAAAAGCTTTTAAGGTGGGACTGGATCAAAACAATTCTCATGCTCAGCCCACCCGTGTAATGAGGGCCAGGGAAGTCCAGGCCTTGCTGACACTGCTTCTCCCGCCTAGTGTTTCACTTGTCGGCGCACGATGGCAACTGGCACACGTCCTCTGTGAATGGCATGTGGGTATGACAGCCTCTGGTACAAGTAACGCCCCTTCCTCGCTGGTGGCACACAGTTCTGAATCCTCAGGGCTTTCCATCCTTTTCTCTGTTAAAAGCTTTTGCAGTTGCGGTTTAGATGAAAATTAATGGTTCAGGCATCTGAGAGGTCTGCTTGGATGTACAATAGCTTCAAAATGAAGAGGAACCGTGCAGCTAGGTTTAGGTAGAAGCAAACCCAGTCTCATTAATAAGAATAAATTCTTTAAAACTTTTCTGACTAGGCAAGACCAGAAGGCTTTGTATTTTACCTAGATGTCTCAAATACCTGAAGAAAATGTCTATGGGCAAAATACTCTCAGGCTGATAAAAGGCAATGCTGAAAAACTGGTGTGCTTTCACACTGTACCCGTTTGGTACTATGTCACTCTGTCCTTTAATCATATTATTAACACAAAATTGGTTTTAACTGTGGGTCCAGATATCAGGGCACAGTGTCTAGCTGTGACTTCCTGACAGTGCTGTGTGTCCCTTCAGACCAGCTGCTAGCTTCAGTAAACAGCTGCATAAACATGACTCCTGGTGCCATGCAATGTATGACTAGCTCATTAGACAGCAGCAAAACGAAGGACTCTGTTCTACTTTGCTATGTGCTTTACTCTGGGATGAGAAGAAAGGAATTTCGTATGTTTCTTCATTAAAACAGACTTTTCATCCTGCATTAGGCAAAACTCCAGGGAAACAACCTTTCCCCACCCTTAATTAATCCAGAGAGTGAACATGAGGATGACTAGACAGATGGGACGTAATTTGAGTATGGAAAAATTGTCATCATCCCTCTTTAATTAGTGTTATAGGATGGCTCTCTTCAGATATAAGTAGCTATGACAAAGATGTGTTTCACATATTCAAGAGGGTAATTAAACTGCCACATGCTCAAACCAATATACATACAGATCTGATTAAAAAGCTGACTCTCTGAAAACAATGATGGATGAGGTTTTAATGCACGTGGGTATTAGAAAAGCAGTGAGAAGGGATTGCTGTGAAATGAATTGTTTCAGTTCTTGGCTGTGAAGGCAAAAAAAAGGGGAAAATGTATTAAATTCAAAAGAGGGAAAAGAATAAGGAGGAACTGAGGACACAGGAGGATGAATTCATGCTATATAGTTTAAAAGAATGTTTTAATTATAAAGACAGAGAAGAGCAGGCAGCCTGTACCAGTCATCAAACCAAAACATATCTCTCTGAATAGTTATGCAGTATGCACCATGCAGACTGCTTTTTCACCTCCAGACCATATGGCTGCTCTTCAAGATAAGGTGGTAAGTTGGGAGTGTGTATTTCTGGGGACGAGTTTTATCTTTTGCACAGACTCAGGCCAACAGGAACACCAAAGTCTCCAGTTACTCTAACAGGGCAGGAAACTGGTTTTGGCTTTTGTTTCTGCCTTGCTGTTGGCAGTGTTTTAACCTAGCAGTAAAACCTTGTTTCACCACTTAAAAAAATAAACCAAAATGATTTCTAGTGTATGCAGCAAAGTTTTTGCTGACTAAATTCTCGCTTTAGCCTGCTTTCCTCTGGTGAGCTCCATGTGGACTCTTGGAGACACTGCAAGAGTACCTGCACAGGGGAAGGAGCCTGCAGGTGGTCTGCATGCCCAGTGGGTACTTCTTTGCCCATCTGCAGGTCCTGCGCCCATGTGCAATCTCCTCTCTGGAGGCTGCTTGCTTCATGAGACAAACCTTGAAGCTGTTTTGTGTTTTGGTCTCCACATACTGTCACTGTCTTTGTGGAATGGCTGTTGTGACTCAACATCACAGAAAAACTCTGCCTGACTGCACTGAAGTAACACTGAAATGGCATGTTACTACTACAACATTGAAAAGGTCTTGGGATGAGCTTGGTAGGCAAGAGAATTAAGGGAAAAGAGAACTTAAATATACTTGTGGTTGCCTGTCAAAATATTGCATAAATCTATTTACATGTAAGAAAGACAAAAGAAAAACGTACTCAAATGCCAGTTATGTTGCTTAAGGGAAAACTGGCATGCCAAGTTTGGGTCCAGTCATAGTGTTCTCCCTATCCACCATACCTGCTAAAAAAAGACACCTCCGCTTGTGCTTGTGTTATATGGGAAGTGAGGTTGCTGTTGCTTTTATTTGTGAGATGTAAGAGGAAGTGAAGCAAATGGTAAGGTTTTTGCACTTCCAAAGAAGATTCCTCATCTAGCTCTATTGGAGGTTTCAGCTTCAGATCTTAGTTTTTCTCCTATTGTAAGTCTTGTTCCATCATGACACTTCTCTTGGTAATTTCATTTTTTTTAAGTGAATACCCCTCACTAGCAGATAAATGATGCTTCCTGACAGTTATTTAGCTTTACTGTTGGCTTTGTACCTACATCCCTGGCAGAGTGGTGCAGCTAATGGGCAACTTCGATGGTGCAGAATGACCAGATGTTTTTTCTTCATAACCTTTTCTTCATTTTGCTGGAAGATTGTAGCAGTTTCCAGATTTATTTATTTTAGTTTTCTTTTCTCCAAATTAGATATGTAGTTGCATTCTGATGGCACAAATGGCCTGGCACTTAACATATCTGAATCAAACAGAAATCAGTACCCATTAAAGTTGGAGCTAGAGTTAAATAACTAAAGTAGTATAGAAGATCCTTGAAACCTGCTTCAAATAGAAATTTCAACAATAAGACACTTAGCCAGCAGAATTGCTCTTTTATTTATTTTCTGCCACTTTCATTATGATTTATTCTTCTCTATATAAATAATCCCCGTACTGTACCCGGGGAGTCATTTCATTTTTAGGAGATAGAAATCATTCATTTCCTGCCAATGGAAGCTCATAAAACAATATATTGACAATTACAGCCAGCTGAGCTGGTGATTACGAGATTAATTATTGTTGTGAGTGATGGTGTTTAGCAGCTTCAGGTTTCCAGCTCTGGTACAGTGGGCATTTTCTGCAGGCAGAAGGAATTTGTGCAAAGAGCGTTGCAATGGCTTTTGGACACGGGGTCAGGTCTGTGCTAAGGACTCACAGCTCTCCTCCAAATGGGCAGGAACACATGGGCTTAGCTCTGGGATTTGCAGCTGATGGCTTCCTGACAGCTGACATTTTGTGAAAATGACTCTAATACAGTTTGGGTCAAAAGCCATCTTTGAAAAGGACTCTCTGGGTTTTATATGCAGGTAGGAGGCTATTTTCACTTCTATTCACAGTAGGTTATTCAGGATACCCCACAGGTAGTGGTGACAGTTCAATTTTCCCTGCAGTTATCATGAGAAACTAGCATCGCGACAGCTGTCATAAAAAGCTAATCTGCAGAAGAGCTAGACAGTCCCTCAGATATTTCAGACCACATGTTATTCAGCAATGACACTAGAAATTTGACTAAAGGAATTAGAAGAAAAGCCAGTGAAGTAACCAAAGCACCTGAATAATTGGCTGTGAGCTACTGAGCAATCTTTCTGAAGAGATTAAACTTTCTAAGGTTGATATAGTTAAAATGCTCGAGCCCCAACAGTCCTNCTGAATGCATGGACAATTTTTTTTTTTTTTTTTTAAAAATGCTTTAAGCTAATTCAGCTCATTTTAACTGAAAAAGATTAGGAATCAGATTCCAGAGTGGTTTAACTGACAGATCTGTGTAGGCTGGGGAAAGCCCAAGTAGACAAACCACTGCCATGAGTCTCCTCAGCTTTGGCCTGAACACAGGCAGATTTGCCAGAGGGAAAAAAGCTATTGTGACTGTGATAGCTGTCCCAGAGCCTAACTGTCTGGTGATCCTGAAGGCAATTTCACTCAGCAGGATGAATACTGCTCTAAAAGCCAATGGAGAGAAAATCTAAGTGACAGTTTTCTTATTTCTTGTCAAGAAAGCGAGTCACTGGAGATGTATTTTCTCCACTCCCCACCAGATCCTTGCTTTCACAGCAGCTCTCTGGCTGGCAGCTGATGGTGGTCAAGCCTGGGGCAAGCCTGGGGACAGCGACCGTTGCATTGCTGTGGAGGTGGCACTGAGCACAACAGTGCTGTGGCGCTGTGACATGGCCCAAAGTAAAATGCCTGAGATGCTCTTTTAAAGGTACATGTTACTGTTAAAGAGAATAGGAGAAATGTTGTACTACATGGAGTATCTGGGGACCTGACCAAAGAAATGGCAAATGTGGATGCCCAAATCACTCAGCCTGCACCATCAGACTATATGGGCCCAGGTCGGATTGCGATGGAGTCCTTGCTTTTGTGCCCCTTGTCACTGCCCTGGGAATGGATAATTTCTCACAGTTGCAGTTTGAGACAATTATGTCCAGAAAACATCACACAACATCCCAGTGAAATCCCAGGACACTCCATGTTCTAGGTCACCTCTAAGAAAATTAGGTTGTCATGTCAACATACAGCGATTGCCCAATTATACATGCCCGAGTGGAAAGGAACTGTTTAAGAAAACTGAAATCCAGAATACTTTGTCAAAATTTTGTGCCTTGACTTGTATTTCACTTCCTTGGATACCAGACTGTAAGGTGAATATTGTTATATTTAACATTCCTGATGGCTGAAAACACCATTATGAATGATCTTAAAGCAACCTTTAAAATGGTCTAAATGTCAGAGTTTTTACCATTTCTTTTCCTTGATCTATATAATTGCCAACTAAACCATTATCGGCTATTTAGTTGCTTATTGTTTTGGAGTTGGGCCAGTTATGGCAGAAAGGTTTTTAAAGAAAGGGAGAGGAGAAATTTTCCTTTTTAATGTCTAACCTTATTCCAGAACATCTCAGTAAAGTGGGTTACAGCTTCCCTTCCCACCTCTATTTAACCAGGATTGCACATCATTCCAAACTGAAATAAAATACACTTGTTCTGTGAAAACCCACTGTTTCCATTTTACTCCTTCTGGTCAGCAAATCAAATAGCAATAATATGCCTCCCTTTATTTCCAGTGGATCCCCTTCTCAACTGAAGTAGCTTGTTTCTTTGAACAGCAGTCTCTTATACTAATGAAAAAAACACTAATAAAATAATCTTCTCTCATCTGGAAGAACAATGCTGGGTACATTGCAGAAAAGAGAATTAAAAAGTGGCAGATTTTGGTTATGACTGAGCTGGTCTCTGTTGAGTGGAACCATACAAATATTAAGTACTCCTTGCTCTGAAGTGCAAGGATTTAACATTGGCAAGGCTGGAGAGAGGGAATGGTTTGGCAGGTACAAGAGGTAAAGGAGATGGACCAGAAGCCTATGGCAGACGTGCACTGCTCTGCTCTCTCCTCTGTGCCACCCACCTTGTCTTCACAAACATCTGTATAGGCTGCTAAGGATGAAAAAGAAGGCTGTCTTTATACCTTCCGGCAGGATGCCCCCAAACAATAACAAATGCTGCTGCATTTACAGGTAGGAGGTGAAATGTAATATATTCTGATATCTTATCTGAAGCCATTAAGCAGAATATGGTGTTGTCATATTCATAATCTCATTCTTTGTGAAGAAGAGAAATTCCAAAAAGAAATAGAAGTATTTAGTTGCATTCTAGCCTCTTCTTACAACCCACTTGGTGTAAATCTCACTTTGGGTTAAATGTGAATAGAGGAACTTAAGTTGGATAGTACTTGTCACTGATTTGCAAGTGTTGAAGTCTTTTTCAGCTGGTTAATGATTATTTAATTTTTGGTCAGTTGAAGGAACCCTGTTAATAAAGGATGTTACCATGGCCTGTAAACATTTCAGCAGAAGTGGGAGTATTTATTCACTTAAGAATTAGTTCCCACCTCTGATAAACTGAGAGCAATAATACAGCATGACAGACTTGGCCAATATATCTATGTACTCTGGTCAAACAGTTTACAAACTGCATAAAGTTTGGTGGTCCCGGGAGAGGATATATGAGCTACAGTACTGAGCTGCAAAGAGACAGTGTGGTAGACAAAAAAAAAAAAGTGCCATGAGAGAAAATTCCCTTTTTTTCAATTTATAATTTGGGCTGCATACATTTCCCTGTTGAAAGGGAAAACAATATTGTAAGGATGCCTTAACTCTTAACTGTATCACTGAATCTTAGTTCTGCTCAATTCCATGGAAACCAGAACTACCACAGCAGCAGCAAACAGCAGAGAGCTTCAGGGGAATCCAGCGTGCACTATATCACGCACAGCTTTTTACTGGTTTGTTGATTTTGACACCAAAACATTTTGCAGAAAATTAGAGCTTAAAACATATAGGCATTAGGAAGGCAGAAAGAATAGTCTAATTTAAATCTGTAATAATAAACCACTTATTTTACAACTTAAGTTCATAGAAACAGGAGAGGAGCTCGTTCCAGGGGCTAGTCAGTGGTGTGGCAGGGCTAATCCAGTGCAGACTGTGTGGCTGTCCAAATGTGTGTCCCAAGGGTCATGGTTATCACATGTATGCAGCAGCTTGGTTGCTCACACTGTTGTGGGATGCACAGACTAATTTATGAAGGAGCAAAGATTGCTTTAGAAG
>VYZW01039837.1:4019-14823 GCA_013401315.1 Balaeniceps rex | reverse complement strand
GGAAAATACTTGTGTTTTTAACTGAATGACCAGACCATACTTACCACATTATAATAGCATAGATACAGTTACAGACCTCATGAGGGTTAGCAAAGGAACAGTCAGTTAAGAGATAACTGCTGATGCTTGAAAGAACTTCCTGCATAATATATGTATTATGATAGGAGAGTTTCACCAGTCCTTCAGAGGAATGTCACATAAATACCTACTATGTTGCCCTCTACAATTACTTCAGATCAGCTAAGGCGATTCTGTTCTGTTTAATACACATAAATATAAACTAAGTACAAGAAAAGGTACCAGATAATAAGTATCAGTTATATTTGCTAAGATGCAAACAAAAGAATTTTAGGTTTGTCTTACTAAAAATAATAAAACTTTGATGGACTGGAATAAAGCTGTTTTACAAAAAAGTCTCAGTCCTTCAATATTTGCACTTGCTATTCCAGATTTTAGCATTTGAGAATAAAATGCAGCACTTGAAGATTCTGCTTGGTAACATTATAGAATTTTCAGTAATATAAACACTATATTCTATCTAAAATTTGATCAGTTTACTGTTTAGCACAAGAGTACAATCTGAAAGAAATTACTCACAAAAACAGCTCAACAAAACAATTTTCCTTTCAGGTTTCCCTTAGCATTCCCCCTTTCCCCAGCCATAACCCAGGTGAAGAAATGGGATTCAGTGGGTCTAAATGGTGGTTACCCTACCACAGTTATTCCCCACAGGAGGTGAGACTTGCCAGAGACACAGCTGCTCCTTTAGATCACGTGGCAAAGGCTCATGCACCAAGATCTACAATTCTCAGACTCAAGCCCGCCCAAAGACTTAAGGATACAGGACATGCAGCCATCACTACCTGACTAACCACTGCAGAATCAAACATGAGGAAAAGTTCACAAGTTCTACCATCAGAATTTCCACAAAGTAAATACCCTATCAACACGCTTCATCTCCATCAGGTATTACCATACTGTGCACATTTAATAAGAGTAACGCAGCTGCTGCTTTTGAATACGGAGTCAGAGCTCACTCTTCCTCTTGTTACTCTTTCAGTTCTTCCACAGGAACTAGAAGTGGATTCTTAGATAAGCATTTCAGACTATAAAGATCAAAAGTAACACATGGACAAAATACATTCCCAGAGCACTGGTGCATGAAGCATACCTCAATAGGTACATGGCTGCCATTCCTAGTATTTCTTAAGTGTAGAAAGTATTTCTTCATGTAGAAAATGTTATGGAAATCTAATCTCAAGGGCTAGATAATTATAGTGAAGCCTATGTCTAAAACATAAGTTTTACCCTTTTGTACACCTTTACCGAATGAAGACTCACAAAACATTAATATCTTAAGGAGTTGGGGAACACAATCTGAAGTTCCTTAGTAAAAATGCAGCAATTGTAGCCAGCAAATTGGATGGAGATTAAATTAGCTAACAGTGACCAGAATTTAATTGAACAAATGCCAAGTCATTACCAATAGTTCAAAAACCTGTGAAGATTTTCCTGGTTTGTTAGTGCAGGTTTATGAGCATATTTGTCAAAGTACACATCACATTGCCTAAGCTGGCTACTCTTCACAGCTGGTTACTGCTGTGAATTAACAGCACCACTCTTTTTTTAAGAGGCAAGTGTGTACTGGAGTCAGGGGGAAGGCTACAAGAGGGATCAGTAAATATTTTTAAGTGAGCTGCTCACTTAAGTATTTGCAGGGAGAAATCTCATTCCTACCATTGGGAGTTTGGTTCCTAGAAGTTACAGAGAAAAATTAGGAACTGGGACGCTTCTATTACTGTAAGTTATAGCTTCATTATTAACCATACAGAAATGGTAAAACTGGAAGAGTTTGTGTGCTGTACACACAAGGAAAACAGAAAGACCAGGTAGGTATGTTTATTTCTGTATCTACAGCAGAGAATGGCAGAGCAACACAAAATGTGGAAAAAAAGCAGGTGAATATATTTACTCATAAGTAGTGTTCTTTCAAGGGCCAGCATAGGATTTAAAAGCCATGTAAAACGGATGGAAATCCTAAGCTTTATGGGTTTCAACTCTTCTAAATAATGAATGAGCTGGTATCAACATTCTGCTCATTTTATTCAAAAGGCAGGGACTGGACTTGATCAACACTAAAATATATCATAGACAGAATGTGATATATAACAGAATAGGAACTTAAAACTGTATTGCTATCAATCAGTGGCTGAAAGCAGTATTCAAAGCATTGGCCACAACCTCCTTGTGCTGGACAGAAAGCACAACTAGTAAAAGAGAATGAGATTAGTGCACTAGAATAGACACCTTGTGACCACAAATGGAGAACTGTTGCACATACATAAAGTAAGTTAGTTTGGTTTTGGTTTGTTTTTTTTTTTTCCCCTTCGTGTCTTTTCATTTACAGTAAATCTAGAGATGCTATTGTGTTGGATAGGTAAAAAGCTGCCATGCTGTATTGCCTCACATTTTCATGGGCTATTTAACATAGCATAGGACAGTGCATCGTTGTGTTCAACATGAACGTGCAGGAAAACTCTTCTGCAGATTCAGCACACTTGTAAAATTTGACATCTATATCACGTACAAAACATTTCCAGTTGTACTTACAGCCTTCTCTATGGTCGCTATCCAGCCACGGGGAAATGGAGAACAGTGCTAGCATAATACAAAATTTGCAAGGTCTAACTCTACTATAGTACAGACTTAACAATAATCAAATTTGCTTTAAAGCTTATTTTTCCATCATCTGTCTTTTTAGCTTCTGAAATAATTTCATACAATCACAAAAGATGTAAAGTTAAAAAAAAAAAAAGAGATGTGTAAAGATATAAAGTCTTTTAGAGAACAGTACTGTATAAGTACTCACAAGCACTCTTGGGTAATGAAACAATGAGTCTAACGGGCCACTGATATCAGGGAGTAAGCATGGCATTTTATTGAAAGATGATACAAAAGAATAGGATTGATGTGATATGGCAAAATTAATAAATACGTGATAAAAATCTGTAAAAATACACTCTTTCAGACTTTTTCTATAGTCAATAAAATTGTTGCTGCTGATTCATCACCTGCTGGAAGATAACTGAACTGATTTCAGTAGGTCTTTATTGGAACCTACTTGTGTTTTCTTAGGCTATTTATAGGAAGGACATGAGTTTGTGCAATTATCCTTTGGCATTGAATAAGCCTAGTGGATTTTGAACTCTATTTTTTTTCTTTATAACCTGAGAAGCATACAATGATGTAATCTCTTTTCTTGATTATACCAATCATTCAATCTCTTAAGGAAAACAAGAATATAATTTGTTATGATACAAAGATAGTGTGTTTTAAGGAAAAAATTGTATCCATTTATGCAAATGAGGCCTGGTTTTATCTGAGGGGAAAAGATATAATGGTCATGAAAAACCTCACAACCGCTTCCTGATTTCATAGTAAAAACCACCACTGAATCAAAAACATGTCAAAGGTAACAAGAGAATCCATGACATGACTTAACTTGTAAATACAAGTTACCTACCTTTGAGAAATATCTTCACCTGTTTTGCTGCAAGCACTGCAAATGGTTGTTTATAATAAGAAAGCAATGGCTGAGAGTATCTCAATGTCTCTCCTAAAAGAAAAATGGGCAAAAATCTGTATTTATATCTATGCTGTGTTCACATCTTACATATGTCTCTATTAAGCGTTTATGCCATTACAGGTTTAATACCACAATCGTAGCCCAGCGTTAATAATTCAATGTAATGTTATACACGATTTCTTGGTACAAATGAGCCCTGATTAAAGCCATTCACCTTTAGATTCCCACCCATCACTTGGGACTTCTATTCCATTAGTAACTTTTTCTTCAGGTACAATGCTGCATTGTAGTAGCAGATCTATAATCATCTCCTTTCACAGTAAGCAGTGGGAGTACCCCATGCTTTTACACATTTCAATAATCTTTTACTCATATACATTAATACTTATGTGCCCACTTACCGTTTTGTTGTAAAAAAATTAAAACAACGAGTGGTAAGTTGGATAAAATTGCATCTTTAAGAAAAAGGAAAAAAAATGTTCTGAAGGGAGGGCAAACGATTTCTTTCAGGAGCATAAAGCTGTCACGACAGGTGACTCATGTTGGGCTGCATTAGTCATGTCATGGCACATTATATAACCAGAGGCAATTGACACAACATAAACTGACACATCACAACATAGCTTGTCAGCAGTGATATGTATAAAGCTAGGCTTTTTAAAGAAAACACAGGGAAGAAAGTATTGTGGGTTTTATAAACACCACTTCGGAGAAAAAAAAAAAAAATGGTGTGAAATGTTCTGCTGCGAGTTATATTTTTGCAAGGACACATTCTGCTACCCCTAGTTTTTTGGAGGATTCGAATCGAGTAGACTCATTGATCTCAATGGGCTGAGTTCAGCTGAACCCCCAAATAGCTTAATTCTTTTCCTCAACGTGCATATTTAGCAATTTTATAATTTTCCTTTAGATACTGCATTCCTACCTGCTCTCTGAAATGACCTTGTGATGTTCATTTAGGTTACAGTATAACTACATATAGACTACAGCTCACTGCTTTGGAGAGCACTCACCAGGTTCCCCACCTCACGTTAACCCACACTATATTAAACCATACACCTGAAATTCCCCAGGCAGGTGTAAACCCAGTCAGGAATTGGTACTGCCTGCCCTCCTCAGACAACCATTTTGAATTTCCAAACCAACACTGTTACTGCTCGGCTTTCCTGCGCACCTTGGAAGGAGGAAAGCTTGTATGCCTGTGCGGGAAGGGCACGGTCAACCCATTCGCGAGCATTACAGAGAAGCCTGGCCGCACATAAGAATCGGAGGCTAACGACGGGGGGTAGCTTCCCAGCGCTTCTCTCCACACACACCCCTCGGCGAGGCAACAACAGCGCCGGACCGCGCGGGGACGCCGACGCCGCCTCAGCCAGAGGCGCGGCCGGCGACGAGGAGGGAGCGGGCGGCGCGAAGCGCGGGAAGGCGCCCAGCCGCCTGAGGCCGCCCTTCCCCCGGCAGCGCCCCTCCGGCGGCCCCGCGCCTCACAACGCGGCCGAGCAGGGCCAAGCGCTGGGGCCGGGCCGCCCCCGTGCCTGCAGGCGGGCTCGCACGTAGCATTTGGGAGTGGAGATTGGGAACCCGCTGGGCAGGTTTCTCCTGGTAGCTGGAGGGGAGCGCTACTCGCGCTGGAAGAAAATGGCAGGGAAGCAATTCCAAACGGGTGGCGCCGGCAGAAGGGACACCTTACCACGGAGCTTGCTGAGGCCGTTCCCATATTTGTGTTCAGCCAGGTGGTGTTCCTGCCAGCTCGCAACCGCTGAGGTGCGATTGACAGACACCACGAGGAGAGGTAGAGACTCCCATCTGCCGCCGATGGCGGTTGGGGATGTGTCACTACAGCCAAAATACAGCTGGGGCTTGATGAGCTATAGACTGGCTATTACTCAGGTGAATCAAATACCACATCCTAGCCAGGCCAACAGGAGTTGCGTGAAGCTCACTTCTGATGGAAATAGCACCTACAGCTCAGGAGCAGCTGGTCCCCCTCTTCTGTGAGCCACGTATCAAAATTTTCATATGTGGCTACAATTCACATGGTACAGACTCCAAATGGACATTGAAGCAAGAGTCTGCAGATCTGTACAAGCATCTCTGATGGGCTCTGAAGAGAATGACCATGTTTCAGCTATGTCAGGGCATGACAGGGGCTCTCCTCAGAGCCTCTCTTACAGCTCAGTAGGCTAATATGGGGGCTTAGTAAAAAATGTACTTTGACAGCTCCTGAATTCCTGCTCTTAGGATGATGAACTTGAAATAGTTTATCATTACTACTATTTCTGGCATCATCACTGAGTTCCACGAACACAGATAAATGCACATACTTAGAAGGCAGACTGGTGGGGGCCAGGTTTGCATTGTATGTTCACACTCATGAACATACAAAGGGGTTTTTTGTTGTTTTTCATTAAAAATCTGGCTTCTTACATAGCCTTTTCAGATGATTATAGTTAAATGCTGAAATACAATTAAATAGGAAATAGTGTGTAAATGCAGCTGTTCAAAACGCAGACCAGAGCACGCATACCCCTCTAGAGATTAAACGCAAGTCTGGTTATGTTTTTCCAAACCTGGAAAACCACAAGCCTATGCATTAACACATCAAGCCACTTTTGAAGGTACACCTGACATAAGAAGTGAGGGGCCGGGCTTGGGAAAGTTGTTTACTTGATCATTCCTAACATGCACACAGCTCCAGTGCTCAGTCACAGGGCTCTGCAGAAATGTCCAGGATCAGCGATGGGACGGTGCAGAGAAGCAGTACGTGATACATGATGCTGAACCTCAGTGTATTCTTTCTGTTTCCCATACAGCAATCCACTTACCTCTGTGTGAATACAAATGCTTAACCAAAATCCCAGTCCAGGTGAAGTTTGAAGAGAATCTGAAATCAGCCTGAAAGTTTGCAGGGGACACTGCTGTTTCCAGTGAGAAACTATAGCGCAACCTGAAATGGACAGAGAGACCTGACTACAATCTCTCTGTCCAGGTAGAGGTTTATTTACTAGAACATGCATGAGATCTGGGCAACCAGTATCATAATTAACCAATGATTCCCCTATGGGCCAGCAGGTCTCTCAGTCAGACCATTCTCTCAGACATCCTCAGGCCTTCGTACACCAGTTGACAAAAGCAGCCCTTACACTACTTACATATTTCACATATGAGTAAATTTTCAGGGAACTTTTCAACCTCAGCTATTTAATGACCAAGACAGTTCTGCCACTGGGACCAAGCTTTGTACCTACCGTCTGTATGCTGCTTCAGGCTTAAAAGAAGTACTGTATTCAACCCACAATTCACACTGGAAACTTAATTTACAAGTGGACATGCTGGAGCCATGACTGGCATGGGACATCCTTCCCAGCAGAGGCAAGCACTTGGAAGGGAGGATTTAGACCATGGGATGCTACTTGGAACACAAGATGTCACTTTTAACATGGTAAGCAGTGGCAGTCACTGAGGTAAATAAGATCGACCTTCTTATTTGCAGTGCTTGTCACAGATCCACCTGTGGCTGGATTTGCATCCATCCCCAGCTCCTCTCTCCTTGCTTGGAACTTTATAAATCTGGTAGCATTTTTAATATAAATAATAAATTCTTAATGTGAAAAGATACTCTCATGTGTGTTTGCAAGTAACATGACGTATCTTCTGTGTTGTTTCCACTTAGACTATGCAGAATAGTAATCTTTGGAATTAAAATTTGTACAGAAAAAGAACTGTAGAGCTTTATTTACTAATCACATTAGTTTTGTTGTTTGCTTTTATAAAACTTTTTTTCCAAATCAAGAGTACCAACCTGCTTTGTCTTGAAAATTCTCCAACACCCAAAACAGTGTGAGTGCTGTTCACTTTTGTCAAGCAGAAATTAATTGCATGGTTAGAAAATTCCTATCTGTAAATCGTTACATTAGAGTCTATCCATTTTAAAGCCCATGCTGTTCAGAGGTAAGATGCATGCACCCATTGTGTGTTTTCCTCATCCCTCCATTTACACACAGTAAACACATGGACACAGTAAGTCTGTCTATTTGATCATCTGTACAATAGCACACTTAATTTCCAATCATGCTTTTAAAGATGCACACTAACTTGAGCAAAAATAACCTGAAACAAAACTATGTCACCCTCACAGAAGTCTTCATCATTCTTTATAACAATGGGAGAAGCTCCCGAGAGAAATACTTTTCCTTTTGTTTATTTTTTCTTTCTGGTATTTGAACGTGTAATAGAGAAGGGGAAAAAAAGATGTGGCAATGTGATCAGCCCAATCTAAGGGCAATGTCTTTTTACTCATCGGGCTATATTTAGAACTATCACTTGTTAAAAACACTGTCAAATGAATTATACACATGGCCTGAAGCACTTATACTGTAACATCACAGCAACCGAAATAAAAGGAAAGTGTGATTGTACAGTCTAATATTGGCAAATTTGTACCAGTTTCATACAAATTTTAGCATATAGCATTAAAATGCTCTGTTGCTAAGGAGCTCCCCTTCCATTTCTTTCTTAAACAATGAGTCTGTTCTTGCTTAAAGTAGTATCTATACCAAAACACCATGCTCTTTTGCAGTCAGAAGAATACTAATTTGAAAATATCAATAAATCAAGAATTTCTATAATAATAACAGTTCCCAGACATAGAAACACTGGGCTTATTCTTTAAGTTTTTGGGTTTTTTTTCCTACAGCAGGACCTAAGAAAGCTGAAACTAAAAAACTAAACTCCCAGTGGAGCTTTACTGATATAAAAGTGAATTTGACTGCATACTTCTGTCTAGGATCCTCTCTATGAATATGTGAACCAGATGTATCCTTTAATCATAAAAGAAAATAAAAATGGAAATAATTGTTGTCCAAATGCACAATGTTGTCCACATGTCTCAACATCCTGAGTGCTTGGACTGCATGCCAGAAATGCATGGTGCCCATTTCAATTGCTGAAGGCCTTTCACAGGCCATAAAACAAAAATAGAAAAGTCTGTAATGTATTTTAATTAGGAACAAAAGATATTTTACATAGATAAAGGCATCCCTTGAAACACAAGCTCACAGAAACAGGGGAAATTACACCCCCAAAACTCATAGTTTAAATTCACAGTGTGGTTTCCACTTCTTTTTCAAGGCAGGGGCAGCCATCTCACTAGTATAGAGGGGCTATGGATTTTCTTTGGGATGCAAGAGACTAGACACGTACTGTTGTTTCAGTTGACAAGGACAGAATAATTCAATGTAGCTGTGTTTACTCTTTGCCAGTCGCATGTGTTATCAGGCTTGAGAATCTAACGCTTGCTGAAAAGAAAGCTTATGAACTACTGAGCTCACTGATGATTTGTAAGCACTGCATTTGTCCTGACCTTTGTGCCAACAACCTTCTATCCTTATTTTCTGGAGACACTGTTTATGCAATATTTCACTTCCAAAATGAAATAATTCACTTGAGATACTGTTCTTGAAGAAAAGATTGTGTAGTCTGTAGCCCAGTTCTATGTGTTCTTGAAACCTCATAGAATAAACTCAAGACCTTCACTAGGCCTTAACCTATTTCTGATAAAAAATTATGAGAGGCCAGTATATGAAATCATAGCATTTAGTCATGCTTTAAAACTTTTCTTACAGTGACTGGATAAATTTACTTCAATACATATAT
This sequence comes from Balaeniceps rex, assembly GCA_013401315.1. Classification (NCBI taxonomy): domain Eukaryota; kingdom Metazoa; phylum Chordata; class Aves; order Pelecaniformes; family Balaenicipitidae; genus Balaeniceps; species Balaeniceps rex. The sequence continues at coordinate 5,582 of VYZW01039837.1, read as the reverse complement.
TACCTCCTATACAAGAAGCAGGGTATACAATTGAAATAGCAAAGTTTGGAGCATATTAAACTAGAAATTGAAGGATCCCCAGTTTAAGCCCATGGCTTTGCAATTGTGATTTGGAACATAGAACAATTGTCGTGGGGATAAGAACTAGTCATTTATGCAAAAGACAGTAAATGCTTAATAGCAAAAGTTCAATGTCCTACAGAAATATCCAAATTAACACACAATGAACCAACTAGACTACCAAAAGCTGGACAGTTGGAGACGAAGTATCCCTTCAGCCTGTATGACCCTAGTAACATAGCTATGCCACTTCCAGTACCCAGCTGAGCTCTTTGAGATCTAACTTAGATAATTCAGCATATTGACTTCATTAAATAAATTAAATTACATAAATTAAACTGTAACACTGTCCCAAAATAACACTTTTATGTCAGCCATGTCAAGTATCTTCCAGATTTTCTCCATGTCCTACAATATTTCAGATTGCAGAATGATGGCCTTTCAGTATGAGTACATCACGGAGAAAGGCATAGGCAGACACTCTTGTCACCACCAATGTTATCCTTTTATGGAACCCAAATAGGACTAGTTATCTCTTGTTTACAATGAAAATGTTTAATGAAAGAGCACAATATACAGCATACAAGTGAAACAGGCTAGGATCAGTAAGAGATTAATTAATGTTTTATAATAAATTCTGTATCTCCAATATTTAGTACATCAATGCCGCGCACACATCCCTTTCTGTCTTTAAAAGGGACTAGAAAGCATAGGAGTCCGCTCACTTCTGGGTCCAGTATTTTCCATAGTATACATCAGCCTTGTGTCATCCATTGAGCCATGCTGCAAAAGCCTTGAAAAATAAATCTCTTAGCGATGTTGTGACCTTGAATGGACTGCCGCAATAAGGACTCTTCCCCTTTGTTTTAGTGAAGCCCCCTTATACATGTTCACCATGCAGTAAGTTAGAAGCCTGGATTAGAACAACTATCCCATGATTTTAGGGGGAAGTTACAAAGTCTTCAACTTGTTCCAGCAAATATTTTTCCTAGTGCAAAATAAATCAAGATATGAGGCTCTCCAAACTGTCAGGGTTTTTTTCTAGACTTTTATATCTGGGTCATACAGTCATGTAACATCCTTGGGTGTGATCACAGCTATTGATTCCAGTGCTGAAAGTGACAGACTAAATGGTATATAATAACAAAGGTGCATGAAACAGCAAGAAGGGTAGACCAGGTCAGTCTTTAATTGGTAAGCACATGCTTGCTGAGAGTATGCTTGCTGAGAGTAACAGCAAGAACACTGCCCTAAAAAATGAAGACTTTGTTTATGACAAAGAAGTTTACGTCTAAAAAAGTGACTGAAAAGGAAATCAGTTATTAATAAATATTTGTCTCTTGTATGCACAACCACACTCAAGAAAGTTAGTCTAAATTAATTTCTAAAATGGATTATTTAAACAGTATTAAATCCCTGTGCATACTCTTTCACTAAGTATTAAAGAAAAGATTTCAAAACTGATTCAACTGATTTCAAAAGAGCCTCATATCTTGATTTATT
>VYZW01039830.1:3475-24379 GCA_013401315.1 Balaeniceps rex | reverse complement strand
AATTTAGACACTACTGTGTCAAAGAGTTTGCAATGAGGAAAATTCCAGAATACACTAGAGAAAAGCTATCAGCAGTCATGTTGGGCTTTTTTATTTATTTTTTTTTTAAATCACATTATGCTAGTAATATGAAATACATGCTGTCTCATGCTAATGAGAGCTATCATGAAATTGAGGCCTTGTTGGTTATAACTTGGAAAGTAGAGCAAACCACAACCTCCCCGGGCAACCTCTTGCTCCCTTTGGAAGTGCACCAACAAACTTTGTAAATTCTAAGACTTAGTTTCCTCTCTCCCATGTTAGATACTTTCCTCCTTTCATTAAGTTGCAATATTCTATAAAAACTGGATATTTTTCTGTCTTTCAACCAAAATTCTTACTTCAGGTAGAGGTAATGACGAGATAAATGTGAAGCAGCACAGACCTCAATAGGGCTGTGGAGATTTGTCAGCAAAGAAGTTTCTGATTGTACTTTTGAGACCAAGTATTATACCATCATTACATTGTATTTCATCTCCTCCTCAACCTTTTTTAACTGTGAAGGCTGTGCTAGAGATACTAATTTGGGGTTTTTTTTAATATATTTCCAAGCTAATTTGATACATAAAACCTCTTGTATTAAAGAACATATAGCACTGACTTCTTTGCTTGCAACAGTGAAAAATAGATAACTCTTGCAGCAAAAAGTACTTTTAGAATAAAAAGGAAAAAAAAACTATTTTATCTTACAATGGTAGATGTCCAAACAGTCATATATGCCTATACACACTTAGAAACCTAAATTATAATTGATTCATGAATCCTTTGTCCTTTCATACTTCTTTGCATAGCAACAGAAACTCACAGATGTTCTGGGTTTGCTAGTTGTGACTGTTCTGTTCCACAAAGTATGAAAAATTCCATTTCAGACACCACTGTGGTTTGGCAGTCTGAGAAACTGAGTGTTAGAACTTGCTACATGGTGCAAATTAGCGCAGTAAGGTGGGTCGCAATTTGGTTATGGTTTCTTCTGTCTTGTTTTTGTTTTGCTCAGGCCTCACAAGTCATCAGACTCACAGAATAAGATGTCTTGCATGTATGGGCTCATGACAGACACATCTGCACATCGGCATGTGCAGCAATATGCCCCAGTTATGCCAAACTGTATGACAGAAGAGGGTTTATGGCATTTGAGGCTGTCAGGGAATATGCTATCACAAGACATATTCCCCAGCTTCAGTGCATCATTGCTGCCTTCTTTCTACTCTGGCGCAGTCCTCTGGTTAAAACTACAGGTAGGTCCTACAGTGGAAGAAAAAGTATGCATCTCATACTTCAGTTGGCTTTAGAAATCAGGAAGACCTTAAGATCCTCATTTTGTTTTGCTGGAATTTGTTACTTAGAAGTAGAAGCAGTACTTTCTCCCATTAGACTTTATTCAAGCTGATTGTAAATTCCAGTGTCATCTTTCTAAATACAAAGTTGCAATATAACCATTAGTATCCGCTATTTGTGTCGAATGCCTTGCAACTGGACTGTTCACAATGCTGACTACTTCTACTAGAGCTCTTAACCATAAACTATTGTCTGAAGGTCAGACTACAAAAAATACAGTTATGTTCTCATGGCTCCCCATTCTGTTATAGTTCTTCTTGCACTAATCAGATATTTACTTTGCTACTGAACACTGAAAGGTCATTTAGAATTAGTACCATACTTTGAACTAGCTCCTCAGCCACTTCAGCTTATGCAGAATTGGGCATGGTCTCAGGCAGTCACGGCCAGACTGCTGCCAGCCCTGTTTTCTCCACCAAGAGCCCAATGCAAAGCACCCTTCCTCACCCTTTGATGTGGAATTACTGCATGAGTATTGCTTAATGCCAAAAGAAGGAGAGCAGAAGGCTTGGCTTAAATATCATTGGTCACAGCTGTTATCCATTTATTTCAACAATCTTAATTAAACAATTAATATTGTTTACTACTTGTATACAAGTCTTTCTCACCATATTTAAAACAAACACAGGGTACATTAGCTTCTCCCACAGTCATTTGAAAACAGGTGAGCAATAACTGCACATGAAAGTGCTCTGACAGTGGAAACAAGTTTGAGAAGTACAAGGTTTAACACTAGGTTATCAGGTTTATCTTAAATAGACAGTTAAACTGTGTTTAAAATTAAATACAAAATGTACAGAACATTTCAGGTTTTCTTGTGTTTTGTTAATTTAGAATAAATAAGTTAATACAATACATTTCTAATATAATTGGAGTGCAGCCCTCTCATTCATATTTCAGATGTAGCACATGAAAATATCAGGTAAAATGGGAAAACCCTGTATTTTCATCTGCATTACAAGTATTTCCTCCATGTTCATCAGACACCTTTCCTGCATAGTCTGAACTTAAATGATAGACAAGTCTTTAATGTCAATGGGACATGTAAGTTAAAGTTGACTATGCAAGAGAAAATCATTAAAATCCCCAGAAAAGGGTCTGAGGGTGGCAGTCAATGACAAGTTAATACTGTAACACTTGAAAAACAGCAAACCCCATTCTTGTCTGTTTTAAAAATGAAATTGCGTGTGACACACAGAAGCCAGTAGTTTTTTTCTGTGGAGCACTCATGAGACTTCCCCTGGAGAAGTGTGCACGGTTACGTGCGCGTGATACTAAGAAAGAAGCACATCAGTTGGGAAGGAAGTACAGAGTAGATGACCACAAATCATAATTTATTCAGGACTTACGAGAAAGTCTTGAAGGAATTGTGTTTGTTTAATCTAGAAAAAAGAAATCTGAGGGAAATATAGTCTTTTAATAAGTAAAATCACACACAGAAAGGCAATGATTAACTGTCCTCCATCTCCACTAGGGGAAGGACTAGAAGAAATTAGATGACTGAAATGAAGAAGATCTTGGTTTTTGAAGAAAAGCTAACTCTAAAAATAGTGAAGGACTTGAAAAGACAAGGAAATTGTTAGATCTCCTTCACAGAACAGTTTAGACAGGTGTTCAAGGTCTAGGTATACTTGGTCCTGTCTCCATGCAGACAGTGGCCTAGGTTGTCACTGAGCTTTCAAACAGCCCTGCATTTCTGTGCTTCTTTGATATCACAAATTCAAAGCAGAAATATATACCTACATTTCAACTTTTTAAGAGAACTACATATTGGTTGGTGAAAAAAAAAAGGAACTTATCAGAAACAAAATAGTATAAATGGTAACACAACCAGGAACTTCAGCTCAAAGAAGTAATAAACTTTGACTCACAAATATAAATTCTATTTTGCAGTATGCAATTTTATCTGTGGTATTTTCTAAAAGAACACATTATCCTTGTATAGTTTGGTTTGAAAAGAAAGAAAAATAAAAATTTATAGAGCAAATAAGCATTTGCATAGAGTATTTACAAAAATAGCAACTGAACTGTTTTGGCTGGGAAACTCACTATGAAACCTCACAGCCAAAACTGAAACTCTACAGCCACAGAACTATGTTAATGCACTTGCTGTAAAATCCTGTGTAAACGAACCGTACCCAAGATATTATGAGTACTTGCCCATCTATAATCCCAAAAGGATTGTAATTCAGGACATATGGAGAAATCGGTTATGCTGTATGTGCTAAATAGTCTTCTCAATGCTTTTCAAACCACTCTTTATGCACATTGTCCTATGTCTTTGAATCAGTTGAATAGGGACTTGCTGGAGAAAACATTTCCACAATTAATTTCTTGTTTGTTTGGGTATAATAGCATGTCATGAAACACTCACTGAACATAATTAGCTCCTTTACACTACTAATCCAAACCTTTTTGGATGAAAATACTGGCTTGCCAGATGGTGAGAAACAGCATGATACCACACCAACTGGGAAATTTGAGTTCAGGCTCACAGGCCACAGGACAGCGATGGCTGTATATGATGGAAAGGATACAGGAAGCCCCCAAGGGTAGGGAGTGAAGACTGCCAGTTAGATGGCTTTTGCTAAACAAGACACACAGTTCCTGCCTCTCTCACAGTAAAGAGTTATAATAACATGAGGAATGCAGTTGGGTAGGAGGCAAAAGCAAAGGCGTCCAGTAAAAGCAGAGGGTCAGGTTAGACTGCACTCAGCTCACAGAGGTGGTCATTAGGAGACTATCACAGGTTGCTTATTCTTCTCTTTTCCCAACTCTTTTTTCTCTCTCTTTGCTCCCCTCCCTGTCCTCTGCCCAGTCTACCTCTCTGGTGCTACTATGGACAGTCAAGAGAAGAACCAGTACATAAAGAACTGTTCACCTAGATGTACACAAAACAAAACAATGGAAAGACACACAAAATTTCTGCTAGAGTAAACCTGAAGAGATCAACAGAAGAGAATATATTTCGCTGCATATTTGTTCATTTTCAATTTTGTACTATGCTTTTTAAACAAAGGAAAAAACTTTCTGTGAGCCATCTGGTTGTCATGCAGCCTCGTAGCTGATGTTCTGTGCAGTGCTTAAGGGAAGGCAGCTTTAACTGGGGCGGGTGGGGGAACAAAACTATAACTGAAAATCATTATGTTCATCCTGCAAACTAAAACTCCTAGCCAAAGGAGGACACTGGGCTTATGATATCTTAGCTGGATTCTGCAGACAGAAATTAGAAAACCTAAATCAGGAGGGCTGAGTCAGATTGAAACTTTCTCTGAAAATCCTTCTATCAATATTCTCTGTTTCTGTAAGTTGCATGTTATTTTTTAAGTCAGGTAGGAATAAAACTGCTTCTTTAAGAAAGATAAGACAGCTCTGTGAGTGAACGGAGAGGCCAGCTGCTTCCAAAGGGCAGGCAAGCTGGAAGCCAAGGAAGGCAGCGCCGTGGGTGGGGGATCCTGGTGAGGGTGCTCTGGGCCAGCAAGTGCACTCCAGGAACTGGCAAACCCAGAAATATAAAAGCCAGCATAAGACCTACATATGCTGCCTCATTTAAACATAAATTTAATCACAGAAGAAAACCAGCAATCGTATTGTTCCAAGTCATTGCGACTCCTTTAAGACAACTAGAAAAAGATATCTCAAAGGGTTACTTTTTATCAATATAATCTAAAAAAATAAGTTCAGAAAAACATGTGGTGGATTGAGCTGCCAAAATTCTGAACAGACAGTCAGCATGGCTCCTAGTCCAGGCCTAATTCTGGTGTCCCCTACGAGTTGATGAAGTCCAGGTCTGCACCACAGTCTACACAGATGCACCTTTGCATCCTTGCCTACAGCTCCACTGCCCACCACTATAATGGTGGGGCACCTGTCATAAATCTGGACCGAATCATGGCCTTACTATGTCTGTCTGTGAAGGGCTTATTACACCTGTGGTGCTATAATCGTAAGAACAATAACAACAATCATGATAATAAAAATATGGTTTTGGACAAGGCCAATCTTCATTTTATAGAATTATAGAATCATTTGGTTGGAAAGGACCTTTAAGATCATCGATTCCAACTGTATCTGTCCACTACTATACCATGTCCCTAAGTGCCTCGTCTACCCATCTTTTAAATACCTCCAGGGATGGTGACTCGACCACTTGACCATAGTTTTATCTATCATAAAACTCCAAAACTCTTGCTAGAGCATTACATTTTACTAGTAGACAGCACTATTTCATCTGTTTTCCACACAGTGACACCATTTAACTCACTTCCACATTTAATCCTTTATCTTTTTCTACTACTTTGTATTCTATCACTGAAAATGTTTTTTCTCCAGCAAACCTGTGGTGAAGAATGTAAATTCTGCAGCAGCAGTAGCAGCAAGTAAATTAAAACATGGAAAGTTTTATGAATTAAATATGAAACTGGCTAATGCAATCAGCTCTGTACTATGTACATTATTTATTTTATTAAATTAATTTGACTCTAGCTCAGTTTCCAGGGTGCTAAGGTTTTCATATCAAAGAAATGGCAGGTCACTGTAAGAGAAATGGAAGAGAAGCTGATGGCTTTGGAGCTGAACAAAGTGCATTTTGAAATCTGAGAAAGGAGACTGCTTGGGATTTTGGGATACACACATTTTGGAAATTTTGGCTACTTTGAGAAGCAGGGTGATAGCTTACAGTGTTGACATTTAATCTGTGAGCACTGGGCTACAAAACTAACACCTCAGAGAAGAGGAGGAGCAATTCACACTTTCTCATGTTGTGATTTCAGTCTTTCTGTGAACTAAGACATCACTGCAATGGTCACATAGCATTTCCATTTTGAAATCTCCTTTTGATATATTATCCCCAACGGATACTGTAACAGATGGCTACTCAACAAACATGCAGTCTTCCAACCCATACGCCTTTATCCCCAGCTACACTTCAGAAACCAGTAAGGGAAAGTGTAAAAAATTACTGTCAGTCCTACACCAGCAAGGGTTGTAAAATTCTGCTCCTAAAATAATATAAATCCCCTCCAAATTATTTTTTAAAAGCATTCTACTCAGTAAATACTCACCACTCTTTCAAGACCATCTTGCAGCTGATATTTTTCTGTTCTTTGGAGATTAGCTATTTCTAAAAAAGCTACTTATACAATTAATCTGCTGACTGTCTATCCATCATCCTCCCTCAAACATAAACTTTTCAAAATGTATTATATACTAAATACAAAAGTCCCATTTCCTGTTAAGTAATTGTTGCTAATATGCTGCTCATATTTCTTATGAGGACTAATAGGACTGTCACAGCATTTCTCCTTCCAAACAGAGAGGTTAGCTTCTTTAAGCAATTTTCAAGGAATTGTAATCAGGATAAAAGGTTTCCCAGCAGGAAACAGACTGGCACAGAAATATTTGAAAAAAAGTCCGCTGTGGGGAATAGAAGCTAAAAAATAGATGGCCACAAATTAGTACGTTTTTAATGTGTAATACATATGAATGTACTTACTTCTAAAAAATAAGGATCATTTTTGGTGACCACAGCATGTGGAGTATTTGAACACTCTTCAGAGGAATGCATCAATGATGTAAGATTTCTGGGATTCTGGATAGCTATTTGTGGAGATTTGGATAAATTTATCTCAATATATGATACAGAAGTGTATTTCTGTTATGATCAATTAAACAGAAAGTTTCTTAAAGAGAACAATGATTTTCTTTATATCATAAAGCACATAAAAACCAGCACATAGTACACTAATGACATAAACATACGTTGCTCAGTCTGACAGAATCAAAAGCGAGTGGATAAAGTGAAGGAGCTAGCTGTAAGATGTTTGTAAAGCATGAGAACAGCATCACACTAAACTATTTCAGATTGTCTTGAAAACATGACTCGAAAGCTGTCTGAAAAATCACAGACAAACTGTATTGTTGGATGGCAGCACATCCCAGTAGGGGAGGGTGCTAATGGAGCCAGGAGAGGCTTCTGCAGGATGGTCCTTCAGCTGCTGCTGCTGGGAACTTCAATGAAATTCTTGCGGAGAACAGAGGACCTCTGCCTTGTACAAACACTGACTGCCATTCTATTTACATTCACAATACTTCATTTGTAATAACATCATCCATAATTGCTTGTTTGTGTATCATTTGTGTACTTTTATAGTCATTCCTTAATAAATAATGACAACAATAATTACCCAGCAAAAATAAATCATGTCCCAGATTAGAACATTCCTCCAACATAATAGCTAAGATTCTAACCAAGGAGGAGCCCCTCTGTTGACTGCTGAGAATATGGAAAATTATCAAACCTGATATCAAAGGACATCTGCTCTTTCAAAAGGTCTGCACTTCAAAGAGAAAAGGGGAAGCCGTCAGCTGCAACTGGCAGGCACAGGCTGAAAAAGCATCTGCATACAGTGGAGAAATGGAGAGCACTTAAAAATTACTGAGAAATCCTAAGCACTGTTAGAGCAGGATTCATGCATGTCCCTATTTTGGCTGCTATGGCGCTAATTGTAAAAACTGACAAATTGTTACTAATAAATCCTAGTTAGTTAAGAAGATGCTGCTTCTGTGTCCCCACACTACTATCAATCCCCTGCCAAATGACAGGGGTGAACTCAAGGGACTGAAAGATAATTTTGAGTCAATGTCTCAGCTGGGAGATCTTGGCACTTTCCAACCTAGTCTTTCAAGGCAAGTCTAAGATACGCAAAAGTCCATTCTTATGGCCATGGGTATATAGACCTCAAGGAAACTTTAACATTTCCCACACTGGATGATCAGGAGACCAGGAGTACTGGGATGCCCTACATTCCAGCTGCAACCTCAGGTCACAGCACATCTAAAACCCTGAAGAATCATGATAAAAATCAGTTCTCAAACTACGTAGTGCTTTATTGATTATAAAGAATTGCCAAGCATGGTTACTGCTTATAAAAGATGGCAGAGGCCTTGAACCAAAATTTTGTGATACAAACAACATATTGGTATTAGAATTCATGCTTGTTATCAGTTATTATAAGTTTTATAAAGCATAGAAGATGTGTAGAGTTTATGAAAGATGCCATCATCTTAATTTTTTGTTTTCTATTTCATTCTTTCCTAGTTAAAAGAACAGATGCTGGTTTTGTAAGGCCGAGCAGGGAAAAAACACAGACAAATGGAGATCAAGAGTATTGATTCCATGTGACGTAGACTTCAGGTATTATTTTATAGTATTTGTTAAACCACAGCAGTATATCCTTTACCAGACTCATTATAAGATTCCTGGCCTTTGACACTTACAATTGTAGAAAAGGTTAACTGTGACTGAGACTGCAAACAATATCGACTGAATGAGTTCAGTTAAGTTTTGCAAGGGCAAACGGATAGGACAGAGCCCTGCCTAATCTAGCAAAATGGGCGAAATACAAGAAAATGTGAATCCAGCCTTAAAATTGCATCACATTTCCTCTGAAAAACAGAAATTAATACTTCCTGAGAATACCCAGGAAAGTGGTAATATGGAAAGGAATCTAGAATTTGTTTCTGTTGGAGAATTATGTTGAGTTTACCTGAAATGCAACAATGCCAATACAATTTTGCAATTTTCGGTGTACATAAATATCCACCCTCGCAGCACTTAACAGGGAGTGATCTTCCCTACTTAGATTTAGTGTAACAACTGCTAGAAAACTGGCTGCAGGTGTAAACAGCTTGCCTGTGGAAAGGCTGACAGTGCCATAGAGACAGGATTCCTCTCATCTGACAGGAGCTGTCTAACCTATATTAGTCACTGAGTGTCCTGTATTGTTCATGGCACTTCTGGAGGATGATTCACCCATCCATCTAAAATCCCTGTTTTTTGATGGGATGAATCACCTTCTAGAGGTGTCACAGGTAAAAAGGGGATCCTAGATGACTAGTTGAACTTAGTGTTCAACCTCTAAACAGCCAAAGCAATGTAATGTAGCCAAAGCAGAAGCCTGTGACACCTACAAATTATAAATTATAAAAAATAAATCAGGATATAAGTAATATCCTTTGCCTTGAACTCAAAAGCAATCCAACTAAAATAGTGTAACCAGCAACAGTATATAAGTCTTTTGTGACTCTGTGAAGGCATAGCCAGACACAATGTGCATGCATTCAATATGTGAGCAACGTGACTGCCAAAGGGGCAAACAGTGGACACAAGACATAGGAGATACCCAAGTGATGCTAGACAGAATAAAATAAGAGCAAAGAACTGCAAATAGGCATCCTACTGAATACACAAGAAAGATGAATGGCAAAATCAAAAATAAGACAAGCATGATGGAATCTCCCTTTTGGGAGCAGGACAAATAGCATAAACACATGAAGCACAAGGAGGAAAGACGGAGAAGAAGGAAGACAAGCCCACTAAGTAAGTGTAAGTATAAATACTAACAGTTTTATATACTTAGTGCTGATGATTAACAATGTGTAAAAATGAACCATTAGCATGAAGTGTGTTGTTAAGAGTTTAGTTTTGTTTTAAAGTTCAAAACTGGCCTGATGTGTCAGTCTTAAAAATACATTTCTAATTCCCTGAAGAATACAGACATAAATATTTATATTTGAATCTGGATACATATTCAGTTGCAGCAGTAATGTGCATTTTGTTAGATGACTAACTAAACTAAACGCTCAAGTTCTTAACAGAAAAAGTTGCACGCAGCCTTGCCTTACAGAAGAACTTGACATTTTTATAAATATCAATATAACATAAGTATTCAAAACAGTTTCAAACTCACAGTCTAAGATATCACACCTTCCTTACTCTTGTAATTTTTATATGGTAGGAGTCAGATTAGATCTGTGTACAAAATTTCACTCTATGCCAAAAGTACCCATAGAATCATAGAACATCCTCAGTCGGAAGGGACCCACAAGGATCATCAAGTCCAACTCCTGACTCCACACAGGGCAACCTCAAAGTTAAACTATATATCTAAGAGCATTGTCCAAACACTTCTTGAATACCAACAGGGTCGGGGGCCATGACCACTTTCTTTGGGAGAGTGTTCCAGTGCTTGACCACCCTCCTAGTGAAGAACTTTTTCCTAATACCCAATCTGAACTTCACCTGATGCAGCTTTAAGCCATTCCCTCATGTCCTATCACTGAACGCCAGAGAGAAGAGATCAGCACCTCGCTCTGCTCCCTCTCATGAGGAAGTTGTAGACAGCAATAAGGTCACCCTTCAGTCTCCTCTTCTCTAAGCTGAACAAACCAAGTATCCTCAGCTGCTCCTCATAAGTCATGTCCTCTAGTCCTTTCTCCATCTTTGTTGCCCTCCTTTGGACACATTCTAATATTTTTATATCCTTCTTATATTGTAGAGCCCAAAACTGCACAAAGTACTCGAGGTGATGTCATGCCAATGCTGCATAAAGTAACATTGATGTGAATTTGAAAATATAAGGAAATGTTAAGGTTTGAAAAACATGACTAAAAATTATTCCTAAAGGTAGATAATTTTTACAAGTCTGTATCTCCCATAGCCATTTTTTCCAATGTAAGCTATTGAGTGTTTTTATTTGTGTATGAAAGAGACAAATGTTTGGAAGCTTGCTAAACAGAATGGAGAAAATGATTTTAAGGTATACTTCTCCTGGGAAACCTCACCTTACTCAAAGGTGTAAGCAAATCTGGACAAAATTGGTTATCTGCAAACATCCAAAAACTTAATTGAGTTTGGAAAAATCTCAAAAAAAATCTCAGAAGGGATTCACACAGTCCTAGATAAAATGTCTTTTCTATCAGAACTTACTTATTCTGATATTTATAGCTAAAATATACGTAAATTAACAATATTGCAATAAAATTTAGAACACACTTATAAGATGTTTCTTTTAAAACTTTTAGAAGACAAACAGCAAAAAGTTGGAAATATAACATGATATTTTACTAAAATATTACTACTACATATTTCCAAATAACAGAATTTTTGCAAAGCTTCTTAATATTTATATCAAGCAACATTGCCTCTCTTATGTTTTCATTCTGCTGGGAAACATACTTTTTAATTCTAAACTGAATTTAAATAGGAAACATTTTCCAATATATGCAAATCCAGCATTATCACACTGTGCATTGTTAAATAATGTTTCGGTAGATCTTGTAAAACTGTGGCAATGGCAGCATAAACCTCTTCTATACAACTGAGATAAATAAATCTCTGGAGAAGGCAGAATATTCTTTTCTATTGCTGTAAATATGGAAGTGTATTAAACTTCTGAACTGAGATTTGGTTTAGGAAAATGCTAAGTGCCTACTTTCACTATCAGCTAAGATAAAGGTTTAGTATGAATCATGTGCACTTTAAACAGTACTGACAAGAACAGTGTATTATTAAGCATTGAACTCTGCCACAGCAAATAATATTTATCTGACAATATAACTAATGACTGACATTTTCTATATTAATGTCATGTTTCATCATTTTAGAAAATGTATTTTCTTAATTCCTACAGAGTGCCCAAGGTGTATGAAGCTTTAGCAGATGTGTGAACACACACTCTCTGTTCTGAATATCTCACAAACTGACTCACATTGGAGAATATAACACTCGGGGAGTCAAATGTAAGTGATACAAAAAAGGGGAAATTAAAAAGCAGTATAAAAATCTGTAACGTAAAGTCATGATGTAAAGGCAAAAAAGTGACTCTTCAGAGAGAATTTAGTGGAACAAGCTGAGAACCATAGGCAATATTTGAAAGTTAGCCAACAAGCCCCGTGAACCTCTAACAGCCCAGATTGAATTCCTAATCTCAAGGTCTGAGAACTGCTACTTCTATTAGAAAGAATAACTGTTCCTCAAGGGACAGTTAGACAACAGAGTTCCCTTTCTTCCTGTGGTTCAAGACATGTGACTGAAAACTGGCTTTGCTTCCATTTCAGCAATTCAAAGCACTAAAAGAAAAAAGATTCAGAAAGCTGCTTACTAATAAAAAAAGTCAACTAATGCAATTCAAATGATTTAACAGAGGACCTAAGATGGATCTCTGTTAAAAAAACAAGAAATACATGAAGTTCATTGTAAAAAATGTATTTTCTTTTGTTCCTGGAAAAAAAGGAAGGGGGAAAAAAGTGAAGGGAAGGAGACAGAAACACAGGGAAAAAAGTAAAACATGGATTAGGTTTTTTTGTAAATGCAGGACTTAAGAGTGGGTCTTAGGTTCAGAGTTCACCAGACTTCAATAAATGTCCTGATTTTCTTTGGAGGATTCATGAATGGAAAGAATCAGGTATGCAGCATTACTGAAAGTTAGACCTCGTATTAAGTGCCGCCTTAGAAATACAGATTTAAATGCAGACCTTACCTTACCTCTCCATTATTTATAAAATCTTTTTGCACAATATTTTTTTGAAATGGCATTTTTGAGCTTTTGGGTAAGCATTCTCAAGCACTTCTGGTTTATCAAGATTTCCATCACTGCTACAAAAACAGTACATATATATTTCAGATGAACTGCTGACCACAGTGCTTGCTTTGGGACAGTCTATTAGCCTGCACTTGAAAGCGAATACTCGGAATTTGACAAACATGTCAGAAAAACCAATAGTGAAATCATTAAATTTATAGATATCTATATACTTAATGCAAGATTAATGCAGAGGAAAGGTGTTAATTTGACAGTTGTCAAGTGGCAGCTCCACAAAAAGGTAGAGAACATGCATTAGCAATGCCAAATCTATATGGAATTTATACTCTCTAGAGCATAGAAAAATTGCCACATTCAGTAATGGAAGAGAATTCAATATCTGCAGTGCTTTACTTCTTTGTCTTCTCTGCTGAGATGGCTAAGAGCGCAACATGATGCTAGTTTTATATTTTCGGTGATCTTGAAAGTTTTAGATGAACGAAGTTGAGAGAGCAGGGGTTATTTAAACAAGAAAATATCTTCAGCATGAAACATCTTGCAATCATATAATCTTTTACATCTTTTATACATGAGAAAAATGTTTTAAAACATGCTATGCGTCTCACATAGTTACTGATGGTTTTGTCTGTTTGCTTGTTTTCCCACAGTGAAATCCCTTGCACACATTTTCACAATCCTTTCAACATACCTTCTATCGTTATACTAGCTGAAATGCCTGTCTTTGTGCTGTTACTAAATATGCAGTCCTGAAGGGCTGCTGCAAGTGCCTACTCATACATGCTGCAGTAACATTGAACTCAGTTGGGATGTTTTTTCAAGTGCTTTGAAATACCTTGAAATAGAGAAGGTATTATAGAAAAGCAAATTCTTTTCTACTTCATCCATGTAAACAGAAATCTATAGTGTCTTCTGCTGTGAACTAACAAAGGCTGCTGGGTGTGACAGATGAAAAGCGTTTCAGGAGACCCGTCATGAGAGTGAACCTTTCAAATGTATCTAGGGTTGCTCAGATGCTCAGGAAAAAAAGTGGCCATGAGTTTTCATACAGCTTATCTCAAAAAAAAGAAGAAAGTTAGGATGAGTAAGACATCAAACTAGATGAGATTGCACATGGCCTGAAAGACACTTTTGTATTTAATATCAAACAAGTCTGTAATCCTTACCTCAGTCTGTGACTATGTGTGAAAGGGTGTATACTGATAGGACTGAATTAGGAGTGAAAATATAACAAAAAGTCATAATCAAACTGCAAAAAATTTATACTGACAAATAAACTTTTGAAAATAATAAAAAAGCACCTTTATCCTAAGAGGCTCTCTGTGAGTTTTATTCAGGTAGCCTAATATAAGTTGTTATTATCAGCAAATATTTTTTCCCTTTATATAACTGGATTAGCAATACCACACTAAGTGTATTTCTGGTTAATTACCCAGAACCCTAAGGGACTTTCGGTTTACTGTTTCATGCTTGATATTGTACCTATAATCAACTAAAACAATTGCAAATGTATTTGCACTTTGCCAGCTGTTTTCATTTTTAGCTTGCGATGCACAGAGGCTGTGAATTATAAGGAACAGTTCAGAAACTACAAGCATTTGTGACGTATACAACTGAAAGGATGCTAGGGAATGTATTCCACTTGTGGTATGTAATCCTTTTTCTTACTGTAAAAACGTGTAATCAATTGTGAGTTTTAGAATTAGCCTTAAGTACTGGGAGATGTTCCTCACTGGCAAAGTGCTACTTCTGACTATGGTAGTTCTTACTATACAAACAGGAAGATTAGTTCTTTACCTACGCATTTAGCATTTATGTGCCATAAATCAACATCAGAATAACAGAAGAAACCTTTACATATCAAGCAAGAACAAGATTCTTCTGGTGCGTGACTGTGTGACAAAGATACGATCCCTTTCTCTAAGGACTCTGCCAGCCCTGGGCAGATGGAGCATGGCAGGGGCTGGAGAAAGGCATGGCAGCCTGAGCTGTGTGCCAGCCCTTGCTGGGGAGAGTCTGTGGTGCTGTAAGCCTGCAGCATAGCGTCAGCAGGAAGAACCTGCTGGGGAATGAAGTCCTGACCTCACTGAACTCTCTGGCAAAACTCCCAGTTAGTCCCACAGAGACAAGAGTTTTCCCAAGTTTTTACTACTTTAACATACTGTACAAACCCGACACAAGATCAACCCATTCTAGCTTACAAAAGGATTTTTTTTTTCCCCTGACTTAGGTAATAAAGCTATTGTAAATGTCCCAGACCTCAACGGAGGTAATAAATTATTTTTAAATGTGGAAAACTTTGTATCTATATAGGATAGAAAAATGCAATGCAAAATTCTCAAAGAGTTTGCTCAATGTCATTAGCACACTGTCACTGAAAGTTCACTTAATGCTGGAGCTTAATTTGCACTTTTACTGAAATTTCAAGACGATGAGAATACTGTGAAAAAGAGGTATTTTTTGTCCAGTTCCAAATTTAACAGAAAACAAATCCTGAGTTTTCCTTTGGTTGCAGATAAGACATAAAATCTAAAGCTACCAGTCATTAATGCTGTGTAACACTTATTCTATGAAAAGTTTAAATTAGTCTTCAGAAAGCTGGCACCATTCCCTTTTAAAGACATAATTTAATTTTTTATTTCAAAACCTATAAGCAGCATCTCTGTATTCTTTTCTCATACGAAACTTTGCTAGTTTTAGTGCCTTCTGAATCTCATTTTAAAATACATGCATTTAAATGCCAATTGGCACTTTCTCTAGAGAGCTAGGAAAAAAGGCTTTAAAGTGGAATTCTGACAGAAGAATAAACTTATTTTTTTTATTCCCAAGATAACTGAATCTTTTCCAGATACCACAGGTATCTGCTGCTGTCTCTACTGGTAGACAGAACTATTTCTCCTTAGATTATATAGTTTTGTTTTCAGAAAAAGCACCTAGCTGCTCTGACAAAAAAAGTCTCTGAAGAATAATCAAAACCCATTTTTATCAAATGTATCAATGCTTTGTTTCACCTAAAGGTGTTACACTACTGTTAATTTTGTATCATTAGTGTTTGTTTCTGCAGCAAGACACTATCAAAAGCACAGGATCATAATGATCAATAATGAAACCATCATGTGCTACAGAAGGAAGTATATTATTAAGTCCTGTTGAAAAAGGAATATCATTTGAATTACATACAGATTTATAATGTTGATGTTTACCAGTATATTCTACTTAGATATTTGTCATTGAGTTGGAAGAATTTGTTCACTGTTTTTTTAGATGCTAAGTGTACTAGTTCTTTAAATATGCATAATAAAGTCAAGTCAGATTTTCAACAGGTCAATCATCCCCTTTAAATCTTGGATTCTGTTAAAATACTACGTCTGCTATGACCTCACATACTGTGACAAGAAAGGCAAAAATTCAGATTTGAAAAACTAGAAGAGATTGTACTTCTTTCTTTCTGAGTTTTAAACAAGAGATAACTGGACCTACCTGGAGGTAACAGTACTCAAGGAACATTTGCTATTTGTTTAACAATTACTTTATAACCTACAGTCTGTCTAGCTTATCTCAACTTTTCTGTCTCTGTAGAACTTATCACAGGAAAAGATTCAAAATTCCAATTATTTTTCTGATTTTTTGTTTATGTCTTAATTCTTTTTTTCTTTTTTCAAAATCTTTGCGCAAAAACTCATTGAATAAGGTAACTGGATGTGCTCTTTTCCTGTGTAACCCTGTTAATATGTTAGATTACCAAGAATACATCCTCTTCAGAAACACAGATTTATGCTAGTACAATAAAAGCTAGCTGTAGAGGTTAAATTTGGTTTCATAGGTTTTGTCTCTCAGGTTATAATTTCAAAGGCCCAGTGTGCTGTTTGGGCCAGAGCTCTTTTTGATGGATAAAACCCTAATAATTTGAGACATAGCAACAGGGGTAAAGCTAAGGTTATTGTTCAGGTAGTACGAGATTCACTAAAAAATCTGCAAGTCAGGGAGAATGTGAAGGCTGAGCTGGCAGTTGATAATTTTTTTTTTTTCTCTGTGAAGTCTGCAGCTTTTTTCTATATATAAGCAATCTATTGCAGTGTGATGAAGAACTAAGATTTCACACACTTGAAGATAACAAGTGATAAATTGAAATGACATGGTTCTGTTGCTAGTTTACTGCTGAAGTAATCCAAATACCTTTTTAGTTTTTGTTACTGTCAAATTAATTTGTGTAAAATGTGCCAGGAGAGAACTCTGAAAGCAAACCAGGGAAGATGGATATCCTATTATATTTTTCTTGGTTTTTAGTGCATGACTTACTCCTGCATTTCCTAAAAATTCAAACTAAAACACAGATGTGAAATAAGGCCTTCCATACAACCCACACTGCATGTAATGCAAATATAAATGATCAAGACAATATTTTTATTATTTTCTTTTGTCAAGATATGGTTCAAACACAAGACGAATGCTACAACAAAAATGCAAGGTTTGCTTCTGCTATTATGTGAACCGTACCTTAGTCTACTTGATGAATTTATCTTAAAAATAATTTTTGATTTGGCATAAAGAATAACATTAGAATCTTTCTTAAAATTAGTGCCTAGTTTTCTTAGCCACAGCAATCATTTCCTATCAACATGAATAAAAGCTTTCTTTGGTGCAACCAGGAAAGGATTTGTGATTACTTCTGTATTTATGGGTATGCGAGAACTTTAGTTTATCAGTTCAGTACCATTCTGGATGACTTCTTTGTCCTAACTCAAACAGAAGAAAACAGAGAACAACACCGTGATAAAGATAATGAGAACGACCCAGGAGAGTGAACATAACCTCAGATGCTTAGTAAAGATACCAAAGGAACATTTTCCAGGTCCTAGTATTCCCCCAAAAAGACAACCTTAGAGATCATAAGGCCCGGACAGAGTTAAAGACACTCCCTAGAGGAGGATATATAGAAATACACTTGTAGGCCATTGGCAGGAGTATCTGTGAAAAAGAAAGGTGGCCTAAAAGCATATTGATACAGCACAGTCTGCTTTGGCCTATGTGCAGTGGAAAGTAGACAAAGTTTACTTTTGAACAAATTTTCAAGGGAAGATTGAATATTAGATAAGGAAATAAGATACAAGCTTTGTGGTACAAACTTCAAAAATTCACTCTGATACTACAAACATTTTAATAACTATCAATAACTAGGAAGATTAGACGTACTCTCTACATGACTCCCTTCACTAAGTATAATCAGATCTTATGTTAATTAGGGAGTATTTTGAGTTGTGAACTTATGCCTTCATTGAAACAAGTAAAATTGTAAGGGCCTCCAAAATTACTCTGACAATAAATAACAGCTGAAAATGTATAAGAGCATCTACAACATATTTGAGTACAGATCTCATGTGTATATGAAGCAGTTTCTCAAGTCCTGTATTACAGGACTTATCAGAAAACAATACAAATCTGAATGAAAACAATATATTGAGCTTGGCAAAGGGAAGTGTTTTGTAGGTTTGCAGCTTGAGGAGGATACAGAGAACACAGCGGCTGCAGCAATAGCAGGAATCTTTTGGGGAGCATGTATACTTTCACTCCAAAGTGCATGTCCATTTTGGTACAATTCTGTCTGGAAGAGTAATGCAGGCATTTCTGGTTTATTCTGTATGTGGAAGCCTACATTAGCAACATTTTGAAGAACAGATTGAATTAGTGGTCCATGGTCGTGACACCAATATAAGAGTCTGAAAAAAAAGGGATTCCGGAATGCCTCTATCTAATCACTGAAATTGTAAAAACCATCCTCTGCTGTGTTCTTTCTTCCTGCCAAAGTCTCTGAAATGTGAAGGTAGCTACTACAATAGGTGGAGCCATAACCTGCCAAGGAGCAGCCATGGAGAATTTTGTAGGCAGTTACTTCTTCTGATCCCTCTCCTTTTTCAGTGTATTACACCTTGTCTTGGTCATAGGCTTCCCCTCGCCTTCATTAGATACAGCATGTATATGGCCAAAATTCAATGTTGGATACCAGTTTCACATCTGTTACAGAGTAGTCCAAGAGTCTGTTATTTTGGCATCTAAATAATGCAAATCCTAGTTTTTAGTAAGTTGAAAATTAAACCTGAATTTTAATTTGTATAATAGGAAAATATGTGAATATGATCAGGCATAATACAGAATTAAAATTATAAAACTGCTAGCAAGTTCAGATTTTTAGACTTTCTGTTATTTCTTTTGTGCATTTTTAGTGGGAGGAAGCTGAGCTTTTGTCTTTAAAACTTCTGACTGGCTTAACCACAAAAAGACCTAAGTCCCACTAAGGTGATCCAAAAGTAAAATTGGGAAGGCTTGTAGCTCTTCAGTTTCCTCTCTCAGCTGTGTACCAAGTCAGAGCTATATTCTACAACCAGTAACTCTGACAACACTGACTGAAGGTTATTGCTATTTCATTGCTACTAACACCAGTTTTCATATTATATACAACTCTTTTCTAAATTTCAAGGTTTACATGACAAGAATTTAAAAAATTGTACTGGTTCCAGGATCTGACATTGAGTTGCAGAAGCTCTTAATTGAAACCTGCATAAAATTTCAAACCCGAATAAGAGCTAATCTGCAGTGCCCAAATCCTCAGAGCAAGTAAATTAAAATAACTATACCCAAGTTTAATTAAGTGACATTGTCTCAAATAACAAACAAGGGAAAGGGAATATATTTTACAGTTTGTTTCGTAACCATATTTACTCCTCTGTTAGTTGGCTTTATTCCTCTCAGCAAATGTAACATTCTATGGGATTTACCTCTCAAGAATTATTCTTACTTGTGTCTCCTGCAGTGAAAGGAGAACAAATAACTTCTTAAATTCTGCTATCAACCTGAAAGTTCCTCTGGCAACACCATGATTACGTTCACCAGAAAGCTATTTCTATGCTTTTATAGACTTCTTGAAAAAATCATAAATAAATCTGTCCATTCTATATTATTTTTATAAAAAAGCATACGTTTTGGAAGATGCTTTGATAACAATTAGGAATACTATTTGAAAAAAAAAGTTATGACTATTTAAAAATTTAAGATACTACTGAAATCCTGTCATACTAATGAACTACTAAACTCAGTAAAATGATTCAGTTTAAAGTGGGGTGCTTTATTCATTAAGTCTTTCAAAATAAGAGAAAGAGAAAAGAAACAAAGTAAACAAAAAGGAGTAATGTGAATCATGCAGTCCCTTGACTTTATTAAGAACTACTTGTAGACATAAAACCATGTACGTAGACATTCGCAAGATCAGGATCCTAGTGATTTAGCTCTAATTAAATATTTCTATTTGTTCCATAACAGACCTATAGAATTTGAAGTGCTGCTTCAAAAAAAAAGTGTGTGCTGTTAATATATTAACATAGTATTTGAGGAAAATCTTTCTTCTCTGCCCAGGCTGAACTTTAAACATGGACAAGTTAGGAAGATTCATGCTACCTAGTGTACTTTCCAAACTCTTCCTTTTAGAACAGAGGGAATACAGATAAAAACACTTGCACAATCTGAAATGAAATTTGATACACTTTTTAATCCTCTGAGAGAATGCAACAATAGAAAATTAGTACTATAGTAGATAAATTTACCATTTTGCCACTCTTGATAAATGTGGCTCTATCAGTGTTAACACGTAGGACAGTAAACTGACAAAAGTTTTCCTAAATAGGACAGTTTACTGACAAAATAAAAATTGCCTTCATAGATGCACAAAATCATATAGGTAGGAAGGGACATCTGCAGGCCATCCAGTTCAACCTCCTACTCGGAGCAGGGCCAGCTCAGGTTGCTCAGGACTTTGTCCAGTCAGATTTTTTTACTATCTCCAAGAAGGGAGATCTTACAAACTTTCTGGGTAATCAATGCATGACTTCCTCCATAATGAAAAAAAAAATTTAAATATCCTAATATCTATTCAGAATTTCCCATGTTGTGACTTGTGCCTATTGTCTTGTCCTACTACTCTGCATCTCTGAGAAGAGTCTGGCCCAGCCTTCCCTGTACGCTGTACTGCAGCTGAGGACAGCTGTGAGCTCTCCTTGCAGCTTTCTCTGCTCACGGCTGAACCAGCCCCATTCTCGAAGCCTCTCCTCTACATCATGTGCTACAGCCCCTCCATCACAGGGGCCTTTCATGGGTCTCA
>VYZW01039823.1:31265-51360 GCA_013401315.1 Balaeniceps rex | reverse complement strand
AGAACTGTACCGGCATTTGGAATAAAATGGCTTTCTCTGTGGAGGGTGTACACTTCAGATCAGGAAGCAAGTGAGCTCGTTTGAGGGAGCTTGTGGCACAGAACAAGGCTCTCAAAAAGTAGCATCTCTGGGCTTGTAAAACTTGAGTGAATTGTGACAGTGAAGGAAGGAGAGGGTCTCAGGTTTCAGGAGTAAATGCAGTGATAAAAGTCCTTTTGAGGTCACTCTTCAACTTCTCTTACATTGTTGGTGCTATTGAAAATTGGAATTTTTCAAATTATTTTTGTGGGGTTCATTTGGGGATATATATCTATTTTTTGCCCCTGCCTTGAAGGACACGGTAGAAAATATCCCCCTGGAACTCAAGGTAAGCATTATCCAAACATTGTTAAATGGAAGAGTTCAACCTGCAAAGTGAAGGAAGGAGATGTCTCCCATCCATCATGGTGACACTGCTGAAGGCCAGGAGATGAAGGTTTGATTTCGTCTACTCTGACAGCACTCATTCAGCCAGCGAATCTCTGTCACATTGCACGAAGCTCTGAAAGGTAACTGGCAGCATATACATGACTTATAGATACACAGACACAAGCAAATGCGATGAAAAAAAAAATATCAGCATAATCTAGAAAGCAAGGGACAGGGAGGGATGTGAATTATTCTCCCCTTAGAATATGGATGCTCAAAACTGTCACTTGTGCTGCACCAACCAACTCAGAGAGCAGAGTCTGTGCTCAGCATACAAATCTTGCCTTGTGTATCATACCTTGGTAGGTTCAAGGTGGATTTTACCAGGGACTAGGGATGTTGTAGTTCTCCCAGTGTGTGTGTGCGTAGGGTTATAGGGCAGGACCCATCTGGCAGACACACATCCTGTCTCCTGGCCCCAAGTTGAGTGGTTTCTTCCCTCCCATCCATACCTAAGCAGAACTTTAAACATTTACAACTATGAAGGATTAAAATCAGTATTCTGCACCCTCAAAAAAGTTCAAGTCTTCCAAAAATATCACAAGATAAAAGAAAAGTCGCTTTTCTTGGTATCCCCACCTTTCTTACTTTTTACCATGACATGACTGAGTACCTCCAAGTCATTGACCCCAGTTTGGATTTGGCACTGGCAGAAAATCCCATTTGAAAAGCTTGGCAAATTAGGTCAGGCTGTGAGCTCTGTGCTGGCAAACCCAGATTTCTGCCACACCAACCTGGACAGCTGGAGAACAGCTCTAACTTCAGTTGACTTGAAGTCACCATCAGGCTGACAAGGAGGGTGTACAGCTTCAAGCTGAAAAGTCATTCTTTAACTTACATGAAAATATATTTAACTGGTGGGTAACGGTTGGACTTGATGATCTTAAAGGTCTTTTCCAACCAAAAGATTCTGTGATTCTGTAACCCCTCGCCAGGTGTCCCACAGGAAACAGCAGATATATTACTGTATGTAGTGACAACAAGGTCTTTGGGAAGAGCATACAATTTATATTACACTGAGACTGAGAAGGTTGGAGGCTCACTACTGCCCACCTAGCTGTCTGCTTTGGTTGCAGTTCAGTGCTTAAATTCTGCTCACTGGCAGCTGACAGATTTTGCATTGAGAGTGGAGGATTAATCAGTCATGAGCTCCTTGTCTGGGGCATCTTTGCATCCTCTCCTCACGTGCCTGGATATGTTATCCATGTGTACAGGCCAAGTTTACATTGAAGAGCTACTTGCACAGATACCCAAGCTTGCTACACCCAAGCTGTTGCTGGAGCAGGACACTTTATAATCACTTCAGCAGATCTCTACCCAAACAAATTAGACTTGTTGAGAAGCAGCTGATCACGAGCCCAAGAACAGCTTGGAGGTTACACCACTTTCCACATCACAGATAGACTCTCTGCATGGTGCTACATGGCACTGTGTGGATGTCCCAGCCCTCTTGGTGTTGTCTCAGAGCTCTTCCCACTGGGCTCTTTTGTGCAGCTTCACGCAAGAAGTAGGTTATGATACCCAGGGAGCCTAACAGAATCATAGAATCATAGAATCATTTAGGTTGGAAAAGACCTTTAAGGTCATTGAGTCCAACCATAAACTAACTCGCAGGAAACTACAAAGTCAGGTTGTTGGTCCAGAAAGAGCTTTGCACAGTGGCTGCTCACACCCAGACGAGGCTGGAGGAGCTCGCAGCTCAAGGGTCACTACACTTCTCTGACTCTGACATACAGTTAGTTTGCTCTTGTGCATGAATTTAGGTTGGTAGTTGGCACACATTTATTTGAACTACCTTTTTGACTAGTCAAAGAAAACTCTCAGATTCAAGAAGAGTTTTACAACAACATACCCGTGTTTTCTAAAACCTACAGAACAGCATGTAAAATATCCCTAAAGCAAAGAGACATTGTCACGAAGTTGTCCCATTTTCACACTAGTCAGTGGCTAGCCAGTGTAGCTGGCTGTGTAGCTAATACCTTCTGTAAGGGAATATAAAGAGAACTAGTTTGAATCATGCCTTTTAAGGCATTTTGCTGGCTGGAACATCCCCCCAGCCTGTGCAGTACCCAAAACAGGGCAGGCACTCAAGCACACATTCTGGCTCTATGCATTTGCTACAGGCTGAGAGTGAAGAAATTAAACAGCTACTAATATTCTGGCTGCAAAGATTTATCTGAGGCCAGTTCCTGCCCCTAGAGTGTCCCTGCAGCTCCATTGCATTTGTTGTCATTGCCTAAATGCAACTGAGGGTGGGAGTAGGACCTCCAAACCCTTTTTTCACTTTTTCACTTTTTTCTTTAAGCTTCTGCTGCCAAAAACCATCATGCACTGATGAAAGACAAAATGAGCAACTCTGAAATGCAGTTTAAATTGGTTGGGAGCCAAAAAGACAAGTAGAGTGAAAAAACTTGAATATGCCTGGAAGAAATGGACATCTTTTTCAGAATTGCACTCAGTAATTCTATCATTATAACAGAATGCAATGTCATAACATGGGCATTGCTGTTATTCATATGCAGTTTCATAAAAGTGACAGAAAGTGCAGTTTGTGGTGCCTCTTAAACAAATAAGAAATTTAACTGCCTCAATAACATTTGGAAATTCGAGATAAAGCCAAAGCCCTATGTCTTATATTAACAAATTACTAGCTCCTAAAGCAGGCCTGCATAGCCTATTGTACAATTAGTGACAAATACGGTGCCTGTGACATATTTAGTGCATGGAAAATAGAACTGGTCTGTATGATGTATGATGACTGGGTAATGATTGTAAGTAATGGTCTGTTTGTACATCTGAACAAAGCAAAGAAAGCAATTAGCCCTTCCCATAAGACCTCCATCACTGATGGGCTGTCACGATTCTTTACGTTGCTGGGGATAGGGGAGTGGAGAGGAGAAAAGGAGCTGCTGGAAACAAAGACAGCGAAAGGCAGAAGGGAAGGAAAGCAGAGCAGGTTGTTCCCAACACCCAGGCTGGGTGACTTGGGTGCCATATTCTATCCCCTGCTTTTTCTGTTTCAGTGGCTGATGCTCTTTCACATCCAGGTTCATCAGTGCCTCTCCACTTCCCTGGCTCCTTGGCAATCAGCATGTCTGATTGTCCTGGTTTTGGCTGGGATAGAGTTAATTTTCTTCCTAGTAGCCGGCATAGTGCTGTGTTTTGGATTTAGCATCAGAATAATGTTGATAACACACTGATGTTTTAGTTGTTGCTAAGTAGTGCTTACACTGGTCAAGGACTTTTTCAGCTTCCCATGCCCTGCCAGTAGAAGCTGGGAGGGGGCACAGCCAGGACAGCTGACCCAAACTGACCAAAGGGCTATTCCATACCATACAACATCATGTCAGTATATAAACTGGGGGGAGTTGGCCGGGGGGCAGCGATTGTTGCTCGGGGACTGGCTGGGCATCAGTCAGCGGGTGATGAGCAATTGCATTGTGCATCACATGTTTTGTATATTATTATTATTACTACTATTATTGTTATTATTATTACTACTACTATTTTACTTTATTTTATTTCAGTTATTAAGCTGTTCTTATCTCAGCCCATGAGTTTTCTCACTTTTACTCTTCTGATTCTCTCCCTCATCCCACCGGGGCAGAGGGAGTGAGCAAGCGGCTGTGTGGTGCTTAGTTGCTGGCTGGGGTTAAACCACAACACTGATCCATGTGTCTCACCCTAAACAATCTCACTTCTGCACTTCTTTCTCCTTACTGGCCCTTTCTCATGCCCCAGGTCATAGATAATTCTGTGGAAAAAGCAGCGCAATGCTAAGGAGCTACCTCTTTCTTCCTCTCCCCTCCCTCCCCCACAAAAACAAAATAAAACAAAAAACCCACAACCAAAAAAAAAAGACAAGAAAAAGAAAAAAGAAAAGAAAAAAATGTTGAATTATTAGAGAATAAGGAGAAGAGCAAAGAATATTGTTATGGTAAAACACAGATCCACCATGCACATTTGAGTAGAGACTGTGCAAAACTTTGCTAGGAAGTGGAAAATGTTCAAGGGGAAAGAAAATGTGATTTGAGGAAACAGACAGCAGCTAAGGAGATTAGTGCTCATCAAGCTGCAAGTATAGAAGAAACAGTTAAGGGGGAACTATGAGAGATCTATAAAATCATGAGTCCCAGTGAGTTGGTGGTGAGAGAAAAATTATTCCCAGTCCCTGCCAGTTGACAGCTAAGGGCTTTCAAATAAACCAGCAGGCAGGTCCAGACCAAAGCAAATCAAAGCAGGTTCTTTCTTCAGACAACTAATCTGTGGAACTCCCCACTCCTGCCATCTCCCCGTCTAACCTTTACTTTTTAATTCTCCCCCACAGTCCAGACAACACTATTTTCCCTTTCAACTCCATTCCCCTGCACACCTCAGAAATCCTCTCCACAACATTTTCCTCATGCGCATCCATTTGAGCTCCCAATATCATCACTGTAGCTAGCTGGGTTCCATATTTGCTTTTACTCTTGTACTAATTGGCATTGGTGTATAAGGCAGTATCCTAGAAATACCTCCCTTTCATCCCGAAAGCCACATACACTTTTTACAACAGCTAGAATCCACAAGTTGTGTCATCCCCTATACATTGTAAATGCAGAAGATACTGACCTGCAGATAACAGCTGACACAAGATTCATATCAGATTTCCCCTTCTGTTCAGCTGGGGAGGGAAGTTGTAAACAGGTCGACTGTGAGTTTACTTCTGAATTGAGCTTCTCTGCAGATCAGGTGTCAGACAGGGATTCAGGTATGTTGAGAATGTTATCTGTCATCTTGCTCTGTTGTCTCTGAGTATATCAGTAACTTTCTCAGGGTCACTGGGACATCATCAGAGCCAGTAAATTCTGCAAAAGCACTCTTTTCTCTTGGGTGTAAAAAGGGCCGACACTGCAGAAACTCCAGAGGCAGTTTCTCCTCCTGGAAGTGAAGAGGAGAGGGTGCAGACGGCAAGGTTGGCATAAGAATGTACTGGAGGCATTTACAGATTTTCACACGCTTGTTACTCAAAACAGCATGAAAAACAACCTCTTTTAATCTTTAGTAAAGAGCAAGCTGGCTGAGGACTTCACAGGGGAATGCAAAATGCTGAAGGATATCATGGAAACAGATGACACGTTTGACCTCAGGTCAAACAGAAGAGAGAGGGAATGAGCTTCAGATAAGAAAGCTGCAGGTAGGAGGGAGTGTAGAATATGAGGGGAAACACAGGGCCAGGGTAGAAACAAACAGTAAAAATACGCTCTTTGTTCTTGAGGTTTAATTTCTGAACGGCTTGTTGAACTTTTCTATGAAGGAGGTTGTGTGTGGTTTAGGTTTGGAGGGGTTTTGTTGTGGTTTTGTTTGTTTCAAGGACTAAAGCAACTTCTGTAAAGTGGTAGGTGAATGGGAGTTTTTTGGAGTATATCTGATGCTTATTTGAAGGAGAGGGGGAATTCCTTGGACTGACATACAATAAACAACATGTTACATAAAGCTGCTGTAGATTACAACAATTCAGCATAATTTCGCTGGAGAAATGACCACTCAGCTCCTTCAGATGCTTTAACATCTGTGCATAGGTTTTTTTAAAATCTAAAGCATGTTATTTTTTGTCAGTCAAAACATTTTCGTTTCTCCAACACTCAATTCTGAGATCATTCCACCTGCTACCCAATGAACTTTCCTGCCCTTTTGGCAGCATGATATCTACTAACTTTTATTGAAAGGAATAGGAAGACTGAAAAAAAAAGAAGTTTCGTGATAAGAAATCATGAATCATCAGGTTGACTCTGATTTTCCTCCCTCGTGTAGTGAGAGAATTAGTTATTACAAAATCTACCTGCAAGAACTGTAGATTCTTTGCCAAATTTTGACATCTTGTTGGGTTGCTGTAGGGTCAACAACTGGAGATGGCATGTGCGCAGGCCCTCGATGACGCAGTTGGGTTGGGTCAGGGATGGACTTGGCAGCTGCCATGGTTAGGGATGAGCTTGTTAAGAGATGATGATTCTGTTCCCACAGAGGCCTGGGCAGGAACTGGGAGTTCTCTCTCACGCAGATATCAGGTGCTGCTGTCAGGAACGTTGTCTGCATATCGCTTCTGAGAAAGCTTCTACTGCCTTCCCCAGAGCTTACGCTAGCATCTTTAACCTCTAATTTTGAGAAAGAAAACACAATCCACCCGTTGCCCTGGCCAGCCACGCTTGCCACAACTGTGTCCTTGGTGACCCTCACCTCGCTCAAAGAACTAACTAGCTCAGTGCAGAAATTACTGGGCAAAAATGCCTCATAATCAGTTTTGCAACAGTTCAGTGAGGTGACTCTAATGGTCCCTTCTGGCCTTTGTGTTTGTGATTCTTTGAACATTTACCCCTGCGGTCATGGGCAAACAGGTCTGACAGAGACAGGGTTAGAAACCAGGAGATCCTGCATCCCATTCGGTTCACAGACCACTAGGTCAGCCCTTTCCCACTGTCTATTTACGTAATGGTAGAACCATATTTAATCCAATTTTCAGATTGGAAAGAGACAGTCACGCTGGAGTCTTTCACCAGTTTATTTATCTGTTTAGCTTCTTCCAGCTCTGTGTGCTCAAGCCTATTAGGTGGTTCTAGTGAACCAAAGCCCAGTGAAGCTAAGATCCTTGTCTCAGAAAACTAAGTATTTCTCTTGCTCTTTTTTCCCTTTGCAACAGCAATTAAAGGAAAAAATGTCCCCTTATTACAGCCCATCGCCTGCTGAATCATCAGTTGATATCCTGCCTGTGTATGGGAGGCTTTTTAAAAATACTAGACTCATTATTCCCTGACCTAGTGATTTATATTGTGATCCTTTGCGGGAAGAAAATGCACTAAGGTTGCAAAGTGGGGGACTGAAATCAAGAGCGCATTGTAATAGATTGAGCAAATGGTACCCTAGATGATAGAAAACTGCAGGCAGGAGGAAGGGAAATATCAGGGCTGTGTGAAATGTGCCAATTTAAGTTCTCATGATTTTGACAGATCAAAACCCATGAGGTTTTATTTGAGGTAGGTTTGCTTTCTCAGAGGTCTCACTGAAGCCATAGCATCAGGCAGAGACCAGCACAGCTGAAAAGAGAAGAGGAATGCCTGGTGAACTTGCCAGCTGCATATATGTACTGGTGAGACTTACCAAGCACTTTCAGCAAGTCCTAAGATGCTCTTCTTATTTTCACTTGGATATTTCCTGGAGTTGACTAGCTTCCAATTATTCTTTCTTCCAAAGGCTTCAGATGACAAGCGGCAGTCTCACTCACCCATCTGAAGGCACCTGCTTCAGACTGACCATTCCTTCAAGCATGGCCTTTCTATCTACTCCACATTCAGCAACACAGATTTTGGCAATCTTCCTCCAGCCTTTGCCCATGGGTGGGTACCATTGCAGATCAGACACAGGCTGCCTTTGAGGAAAACAGAGAAATAGTCCAGCGCTAACCTCAGGGTTTCTGCTTGGCTTAATATGAAGTCTTTGAAAATCAACTTATTTTCTTTAAAATCCTTCTTCAAGATGTTCAGAGGGTGTGGACCTGGCATGTACTTTGCAAACTGGGAACTCTTCCACATTCTCGTGGTGTATGGGTAAGTACCCAAAATGCCTGGATGCTCTCTATACACTCTGCATCTGCCAAAATGGCCCTCACAGAAGCAATTTGCCCCTTCACAGCAGCAGTCACTGTCAGCATTGGAAAAGGAGAGTTACGAGGAGGGAAACACTGTTTTCTGAGTGCCTACCGATGCCAATCTCTGCTGCATTTCATGCAAGCCAGGGCTGATGTGACTTCAAAGGCCGAAAAATGCCCTGAGGTGTAATGCATTTATCAGGTGTTTCAATGGATAAGTCTCTTCTCTCTCAACACTTTGGAGTTTTCCTGGCATGAGATAATAATAGAACAAACCCCATCTTGCCTATGCACGTTCAGGTAAGATCAGCTGAATTAATTTCTCTTAATTAAGATGGTTATTACTTTGCCAGTTGCCTCTGGATTTTTACATCCTGCAAACCCCAACTGCCACATGTAGCATAGTTCTGAGCATACTAAGAAATATCAGCTGAAGTTTGTTGCCAAAAATAGGTAGGAAACCTCTGTGGAAATAGGTCTCATATTTTTCCACACCACTTTCTCCAACCTTACTACTGGTGAATCTTCAGGGAAATATTTGTCTTCATTTTCAGCTTCTTTAAAAGGAAAGTTTTAGCTGTTTCCACTTTCATTCATCCTTAGTTAATCTTACGGTAAGTAAAACAGCAAAGTTCAAGCTCAGACTGAGACCAATGCAGAGAAGCACTTAACAGTGTGAAATGTCCTACTGACTTCCAGAAAGACTGCTTGAATGTTTCAGCTTGCGCTTGTGCTTAAGTGCTCTGCTGCTGGGGAACTTCTGATCTCTTGATCTGAAAATGTGACCTCAGGAATGTATCCCAGGTGGGTGCCAATTTGGCTCCTGGGGAGGCAGGAGAAAGGAAAGTGATGCATCATCTCAGTGTGGTTGTTGGCACTCAGCTACAGAGACCCAGACACCAACAGAGGGGCTCTGAGAGGTGGCCTCTGTGAATGCATCCATGACACCAGGAGATGCGACTGCCCCAGCCCTGTTCTGTGCCGCTCTGCTGGACACTGCCGCAGAGAGAGCAGAGCAACTGCTCAGCTGCCCCGCTATGAAGTCCAGAATATCTTTACAAAGCCAGTGTCACCAGAGGATTGAGATGATATGCCACATTACGAGGTACAGCTGATGAGGTACACACAAGCAACCACTTTCCCTGAACTTCCTACACAGAAGGGCAGAGAGGACACCAAATCCAGACACAGCACAAAGCTCTGCAGCTGTTTGCAAAGGTACACGGGTGTCAGAGTCCTTCGGCAGATGCTGCTGTCAGCACAGTGAGTTGTAAAGCAGTGGCCAGAGGTGGCCGCACAGACCTGCCTGGCATCCCTGTGACTCGGGAGCTACGGTGCATTTTTGTTATATAACCAAAGCTTTTTTATGCAACCGCTCCTCAAGCACTGCCCTGCTATATCCGATTATTATGGAGGATGAAAAACATTGTTATTTTTAACAGCTGAATCAAGGCTCAATGGGCTTAAAAGGATATTCAGAAGCAGCTGCTTCCGTGATGCTTTAAAGTCAGTGGTGGCCACTGCAAAAGCTGTTTGCCTCTGTTTTGGGGACTGCTTTTCCATGGTGTTTGTGTTGTCTTGCAGTTATAAATGAGAGGCTGAGTTCTTTTTCCATAAATGTTGTAAACTACTTGATGCCATTCACCAGACAATGCAACGACAGCTTTCGAAGAGTTTCCTTTCCATCACATCAGGAAAAAGAAAACAATACTAGTGCTTCCAGAAGGAGATAACTCAATCCATAGCCTATTTGTCACGGAGGACATCTATCCCTAAGCACCTGTTGGCAACAGCAGTTCATACATTGCGCAGTGTTAGCATCATTTATCCAACACCCAATTCATTCTCGACTTCCAAGGGTTAGTAGTACTGTTATGTTAAAGGAAGTAAGAGAGTGAGATCCTTCCAACAGGGGCATTACTGATGTTGACTTCTGTGCTTAGACAGTGCTGAGCATACTGTAAGCCATTGCACTACATAGCTTGAGCAGAAAGGGTCTGGGCATCTGAGGAAAGATAAAAGAGGAAAAAAAAAGTAGTGGTTTGTTCCCCTCATCCCCCCAAAATAGCAGGATTTTCATCATAGGTTAGTAACTCAACTTCCCTTTCCTTCCAAAAAATGAAACTGTCAGGTTAACTTTCATTCTTGATTGGATCCAGATGCACAAAACTCAGACCTAGACCTTGATCTTTCTAAAGTTTTAGGAGCTGGGATAGTGGTTTGTTTGACTCCAAAGGCAGGTATATGCTCTGGCTGAGGTCTCCCATGCCTTGGAGGTCCACAGCATTGCAGTGGAGTGGGCTGTCTCTCTTCTCTGGCACTAGATCAGCAGGAACAAGGCAGGAAGGACCTTATTTTTGTAGATCAGGCATTTCAAGCATTCTAAGTCTCAGGCTCTTCAAATTTATTAAACAGCTTATTTATAGCCTTACATGCCTGAATTCCACAGGTTTTCTGTACCTTCTCAGACCAGCAGTGGCTGTCTGATAGGTACTGGGTAGTCAGAACATGCTGTGGGTCTTTCTGGTTCACTGAGCATCTGGAAGCATTTCCAGTTGTGTTTCTGTTAAAGGTGGGATTCCTCTTATGCAACTTGCACCAACCAAAAGTCAAGTGATTGGAGTAAAACAAGTCTAACTTTCCTTATTGTCAGTGACAAGGAAACGCGCTTTTCATCAGAGGATGATTTCTTCTGCCTCAAACATCTATTTTAGGATGGGGCAGCTAATTGAATATGTGATGTGTTGCAGTGACCATATCCAATTGGCAAAGAGTAGATACAAATTTAATTCTAGATAGCTGAAGACAATTAAAATAAACCTCACCTGGAAATTCAAAGCAAACCCTCAATGGTTTTAAACAAGTAGAAAAATGCATAAAAATCAAATTTTGTCCTTGGCTGCATGTTGTATTAGTCTGAAATTCAGTGCACCAGGAAAGCTGAAAGATTATCAAGAAGCAAAGCCTGAGTCTTTAACAGTCAGTGTAACTTGACATTACAATTTAATCACACACATCTCAGTCAGTCAGGGTGTACAGCATTGTGATGGGAAGACTAAGATTGGTGCGAATGGAGAATGCATGGGGACTGGGGACGGCTGGGTGTGGAGGCACCAGCAGGAGCACACAACAGGGACAGGGCTCTCAGAATGGACTGTGTCAAGGGCACACAGATTAGCAGGTCATCAAGACCCCAGCACATCTACCTGTGGCTTCACAAGACACTCAGACTTGGAGATAAAGAATGGTCTTGAATTGATGATTCACAGAGGTGGAACAGGATGGAGACAATGATCACTGCCAGACCTACACATCCTGAGAGTAACTCAGGAAACCCAAGAAAGCCTTGACAGTTGGTGTGGCTTGTCATCCATGTCATTGCAACAGATTCTGGATCTAGCATTTCAACACAAGCGTTGTGATGTCTGGCTGCTGGGCTGGTGTCTGGTCACCACAAACATGCTGCCGCTCATGAGTGTGAGACTGAGAGCATGAATCAGTGAAAATGTTTTTTCTTTTAGTTTATATTTTAAGAAAAATCATCTTTCCCCTTTGTAAGGTCATGGATATTGCCATGACTATATGTGGTATGGATATTTCCTGCACTTGTTGATAAAATGTTGTGACAATATTCATGTATATGTAGACTGCGTGTGAGCTGTCAGTTTAGAGCAGGAGATATTTCTTCTTAAAGGAAGCAGAGTGTATGCCCTGTTCCTGTGAACTAAGAGATATCAGTTGAAGAGAACTGCTGCTTAGAGAAGTATTTTTTTCCCCTCTTGATTCTTTGGGGGGGGGCGGGGGGAAGTGGTTAGAGGGCTATTTGTCCTATCTCAGAAATAAAGATACAATGCCTGGAAATGACTGATGCAAGCTATTATTAAGGGAGATATATTCATACATTTCAGAAGAGTTAGATGATGATGAAGTTGAAGTTAATTCAATCTTGTAATCACAGATAGCTATTGTTTCAGGAACAGTATCATCTAAAAGATCTGGTCCGTATCATCTCGTTGTTTACAAATAAACATTGAAGTGGAATTTAAACTCTGGCTAAAATGAAATTAGAAGGAGAGTCACCTTCTGTGGTGCAGTGACTACACTGCACTGATCGTCAGCAAATGGTTTCTCCATTGGTAGTTTTGCACAAAAAAGTAGTTGCAAAATAACACTGAGCTTTATTAGTACATTTCAGATTCTTTCATTGTACAATATTATCTTCCTCAAACTGCAAAAAATTCTGAGTCATATGCTGAAAATAGTAAAATTATCTTTAAAATAATGAAATTTCATTCAGAAGTTGCCAAAATATGTTTTTAATCCAAATGTTACACTCTGTCATACTGTTGTTTGCCTTTGTGGAATATAGAGATGACACTCTGAAAAGTGCCAGTATTTGGAATAATTTTTCTTATTCAGCTGGCATCCTCTGCCCTTTCCTCTAACCTGCAAATACATTTGCTTGGGAAAAAAGGCGCTAAGTTAGATCCTGATGCATAATATTTTCATGGTTTCAAAAGAGTGACACCAGTTAATATCAGCTGAAGAATCCTCCTTGGCTCTGTTTGATGCAAAGCTTCCATGCCTCTAATCTCTTTCACATTCAAAACAAAAAGAAGTCTCAAAAAAAAAAAAAAAGGTTTCTGTACCTTTGGTCAGGTGCCAGACAGCTGGAACAAGAGTGATTGACATGCTGTGAGGCACCTCGCTGCCGTCCTTCATGACTTCTGTGGCCATGCAAGAATCACAATTTCTGAAGGATTTATTGTGGTGGGAATGCCCTCACTGTGCACTGAGAGTAATCAATCTCACCTTTCACATGAGACCTTCTTTTGTAACTGCTCCTCCTCCTTCTATTTATAGTGTTAATGCAGAGAAACAAAAAATCAGATGCTGTCAGCCTCAAGTTCATCTTCTTTTTTCCCCATTGTCCTTCAAAATGACAAACTCCAGTTGAATTGATTTCATACATGTCTGTGAGATTTCCTGGAGGACTTAGAGTAATTGGGCAATATTTTGGCTCATCTTCCTCTGTGTTGCTCCCAGGGTGCAAAGCAGGCAGAAAGCTGGCTTACCCAAATGGATGGAAGATCCTCTAAATAGAAGATGGTTGCCAAGCTAAGTGGCATAATTTCTCTTGACTAAAAACAGTCACTTCTGCCTGAGCTGGTTATTCTGAACTGCCCAGTGGAGATCCAGGT
This sequence comes from Balaeniceps rex, assembly GCA_013401315.1. Taxonomy (NCBI): domain Eukaryota; kingdom Metazoa; phylum Chordata; class Aves; order Pelecaniformes; family Balaenicipitidae; genus Balaeniceps; species Balaeniceps rex. Next base: position 38,070 of record VYZW01039823.1, on the reverse strand, counting down.
ACTATTGTATAGATAATTTAAGGTACAATTCCTTTTATTTTAAAGTTGATATCCAAAACAAGCTGGAGAAATTAATACCCTAAAAGTACTTGCTTCTCCATACTGACTATGAAGGGAGCCAAAGTTGACCAGCTCAGATGGACATATCTACAGTGGAGATGTCTTAAGGCAGGTGAGATAAATGCCAGCTGTGGCACTACAGATTAGTGAACACCCATTCATGGTTTGTGTTGCCTTCAGCTTTGGAAGTTGTGAGGAAGAGATCAGACTGAATTCCCTTGGGCACTGTGCAAATGACAAGGAGAGTGTCGTGGTTTAATCCCAGTGAGCAGCTCAGCACCACACAACCACTCACTCACTCCAGTGGGATGGGGGAGCGAATCAGAAGGGCAAAAGTGAAAAACTTGTGGGTTGACATAACGACAGTTAATAGGCAAAGCAAAAGCCATGCACGCAAGCAAAGCAAAACAAGGAATTCATTCACTACTCCCCATGGGCAGGCAGGTGTTCAGCCATCTCCAGGAAAGCAGGGCTCCATCACGCACAATGGTTACTTGGGAAGACAAACACCATCACTCTGAACGTCCCCCGCTTCCTCCTTCTTCCCCCAGCTTTATATGCTGAGCATGATATCGTATGGCATGGAATATCCCTTTGGTCAGTTGGGGTCAGCTGTCCCAGCTGTGTCCCCTCCCAACTCCTTGTGCACCCCCAGCCTGCTCGCTGGTGCGGTGGGGTGAGAAGCAGAAAAGGCCTTGGCTCTGTGTCAGCACTGCTCAGCAGTAACGAAAACATCCCTGTGTTATCAACACTGTTTTCAGCACAAATCCAAACCAGAGCCCCATACCAGCTACTAGGAAGAAAATTAATTCTACCCCAGCCTAAACCAGCGCAGAGAGAAACTGCTTGCTTCAAAGCCTCAGTCTGTCTTATCTAAGGCAGAGAAAGAAAGGAAGAAGAAACAAAGACATGGAGAGATAAAGCAGTTAGCCCAGCAGTTTGTGGGCTGATCTACCAATGAACTGACTGTAGAATATGACCTGGAGATTTATAAGCTTGTTTAATTTATATTTTTGCTTAGCAATGATGTGTTTGATGTTGTTGTCTTAAACTTTATGGAGTCCCAAGTGTTTCAGACTGGTACCATAAAAAATAAATTAAAAATAAACAGATTTTGCATACTGCGGCTGCTTGCCCTGATCCTGCATCTTGGAAAAGCTGCGAAGAAGCACAGCAAGAACAGTCACCCCTGGTATGCATTTTAAATGAGAAAGCTCCCATATACCTATTTTTCATTTCGTATTACGCCCAGCTCTGAAATACAATGCACTAGGAAGTCACAGAACAGTGTACAAAACATCAGGACCGTAGTTTGGTGACATAAACATCATTTATTTTTATTCTCCTAGACAGTGAAGCCTAAGGACATGACTAGTCATAAAATAGGACTTTCCAAGAGAAGAAATCTAAGCGTACAACTGCTTGGATTTGGTGTGTAAAGTGCTTACAGAATGCAATGCTTCAAGAATGTTTCAATGTAAAGAAGGTCAAGGTCAATGTTAGCAGATGTTAATGTCTTCTCCTAGAAAAGGAACAGTTAGACATCCCAGATGACAAAGACCCTAAAAGCAAGAAGAACTGCAAGAACAAGCAGTTGTCAGTGAGTGTTATTTCACTAAAGACAGAAATACTGATGAGATGCAAAAGTGATTTGCCCTTTCTTGTGGAGCTGTATCCTATATTCCAAGTAGCCTGGTATTATTTTCAAGATTTATTTCTGGGTTTTGTAAGGGCTGGAAACTCACTGGGACTGCTCAGACTCGCGATCATGAGCAATTGACTGAAAGATAATGCTTGGGAAAACTGGAAGACACATGGGTCAATAGCAACATAAGCTTCCTCTTAAGCCTGACAGCAAGTTGCCTGGTCTCCATTCGTTCCGACATCCCGGAATGACACAGATTATGTCTGTCCCAAAAGGATTTAGCTGCATAGGTGCTATTGGTTTCAAGGAATTACATAGTCAAATGTCTTTGAGGATCTGGACTGTTCTTAACATTTAGCAATTTCTAAATGAGATCTTGTATTCATGACATTTAAATTTCATTAACATTCACACAAGTAACATCTCGTTTATAGCATTATGCAGGAAGATTTTAAAGACTGCCATCAAACATTTTCAGCACAGAGAGATGCAGGCCTGGTTAAAGTCAAGTGTTGTAAATGACACCTTTTGTTTGGGCTAAATCAGAAGAGTAAATATAGTCACTATTTGTGTGGGATGAGTGAGAGCATCGAGGTGCCAGCCCGTGGCACTGGCAAGCTGCTCCGAAAAGCAAAATCCAAGATAAGGGTGGCAGAGGTTCTCCAAGGGGCTGACCTTGGCACCTGCTGGGCTTGGCTGTCTGAGTACGTAGGAGAGGGAGGAGAGGACCGTCACAAAACTAGCAGATAGTGTAACATGGAGTGGAGATGTTGTCCTGGGGTGGGGGAGAGCGAGCTGAGAGACTGAGCTGCTCCTGGGCATCAAGTTCACTGGGAAGGTAGACTTTGGCTTCTGAAACAAGAAAACTGTCTCTCTCTGCTGAGTCCTGCTGTGTTCAGGATACCAGCATGACGCTGGTGTATTTACACTGTCTCTCTAGGCTCTATGCTTAACCAGTAAATAGTGGAAGTTTCCTCCAGGGCAAATTTCAGAACAGGAACTTAACAGAGCTGCGCTGGTGACTTGCCTCAGTCTTTAATCTGGGAAAAACCTCAGGCTACTATTTTCAGGCTCCCCCTGATTCCAGCTTAACATAGCTCCGTTTCCTGCATCGTGAAAGCTGAAGCGGTGATATTTCTCTGTCTCGGAGCAGTGTCTACTTTATTAATGTTTTGGAGGTGCAGGTACTATGGTAACGAGCACTACAGTCAGTGCCTAAAGAGGAATTTACATCGCCAGAGATGCTGTCTTTGAACAGCTTGACACATCTGTTCATGAACAGCAATCTGATTCTCTGTCAGCCTACAGGAAAACTCAGCTGAGTTGCAGCTGGATCAGACAATGCAGTTGTGTCAGGATTTCAGAGGTAATCTAACACAGAGCCATCTAAAATGCAAGTGAGGAGGAGAAGATACCTAGAGGTTTCAGAAGGCAGCGATATTTATCAGGAGTCTGAAGTTATCTATTCTGAGCAAAGCACTAGGAAAAGCAAAACTTCTGTACAGCACATAAGCAAAAATAAAGGCTCACTCCAAACTGAGAGGATTAATTCTCTCTTAATCCTGTCACTCTTGAAGGTATTTTGAAATATTGGCAACTTCTGCTGATTTCATTTTCCCAGGAAACAAAAAAACCCTGCCTATTTTCAGACAACATTAAGTATGCCAGGAAAAAATCATAAAATCAAATTAAGCTTTGGAATAAGCTGTCTGAAGCTAGCAAGACTACCTCGAGTTGAATGTAAATGCTGAAATCTCTTTACTTCGCATAGCCATAAAACTTTATATTGTTTTCTTTACTTTACTTTACTTACTACTTTTTAGTAAGTTCCACTGACTTTAACTCATATATTTTCTAGGAGAAAATGAAAGATTTCAAAACTATGATGGAATATTCTTTGATTCAACTCTAGCAATGACAGCAAAAAACAGAGACAATGAAAAAAAAGAAAGTGAACAAAGCCATAGTAGCTGAAAAAAAATAAAGAGCAAGGATATTGAAAGAATAAAATAGGCAAAGAAAAAAAAAAAGAGAGAAACAGAGGAAGGAGACAGAAGATATTTTCAAGATTAAAAGAACCAGAAAAGTAATTAACAAAATGCAGTTAAGCAAGAAGCAAAAACCATGACCTATCATTAGGCAGAAAGAACAGGTACTGTTTTGCTGTCGTTAGGAAAAAACACTAGGAAATTATGAATGTAAAGAGATCTGTCAGTTGATTTTTAAATTAAAAACCTGATATAAAAATATGGAGGGAGAGGTTCCTATTTCAAATATTTACACTAAAGAAATCTATTTCACCAAAAAGCAACTGTTCACATATGGAGAATTAGAAGCACAGAGACTTGTGCTAGCAAAAATCAGGAGAAACAGAAAATGAAACTGAGATGGAAAAGGAAGCAGAACCACATGGTTAATTTTACCTTCCAGATATTAGCAATGGTGACATATGGACAACATGGTAATGTGGGTTTTATTGCGCGTGGTCCCAGTGGATACCAGCTTCATGGGGTGAGGATGCATGTTATGGCATGCTCAGCTGGTGCTCCACCTGTGCACCCCCCTACGTTTAATATCTGCAGTTGGTGGGATTCTGATAATTAGACTGGGAAAGGGGGTTATAGTTTTTTTTAAGGTATTGCCTAATCCCAGTTTGGATAATGACAATGAGTGAAATACACAAATAACAAGAAAAACTTGTAAAAATGACAAATTTTCATTTTGAATAATTAAAGAGGAACCTGGGAAAACCTCTGATAAGCCCTTAAAATAGTGGTCAGGAATCGCTGGCAGTAATGATAATTTTATACAAATACACTTAAAATTTATCAAGAAAAGCATTGAAAAATCTTGTAATTATTTTGCTGACAACCTCAACACAATAAAAATATATCAGTCCAGTGAGCAGTAGGATTTAAACGTTTAGAATGTAAAGCGCTCTAATGGGCTTTCCCTCTCCCACCAGCTGGATTTAGAGACAGGAAGGATAGAAATTGATATGAAATGTTATTTTGATGGATGGAATGGCATGGTACTACTTTAGGATGCACAGGATGCATCATCTGAGGTTTCTGGCTGCTTTTAAGTTTGTTGACTATCATGGAATAACACCTACGGGTGGCCTCATATCACCCAGACTGAAATAATGTGTTTAACAAAGGAATCTAAATTAGGCATGGAGCTACCCTGCATTCCTTATCTAGACAACGGAAAGAAGGTGGCACTTCCTAAAGACAATTCAGCAGTCTGAAGATCTCTGTTGCCTTCTGGAGATACCTGTCCCTTTTCATTCACCAGAGCAGTAGTTTGGAACAACAATAGGACAAAAAAAAAGGATGGATAAATCTGAGCTTTGAGCAGAAGGAGGCAAGCTCCTTCACTGTGATTACTGCAAAGTCTGTGTGGTCCCTGAATGTTGGATCATGCCAAACGGGAAGCCTGACAAATCTAGAATGAGTTGGCAGTCAACCTTTGTGTGGATAACTTTTTACCAGACATGTAACAGTAGGAGTGTTCAAGATAAATAATGACATATTTGCGGGTGGAGAGCTCTGGGAAGCTATAAATTGACCTAAGGGCAACTTCTAATTGGGATGAACCTATTCCTCTTTTGTCTTGAAACAAGGACTCTGTTTTTCTTCTCTGAGGCCCTCATGCTCTTATGTTCTGTAATTAAACAATAGCCCTTACTGTTGAGGGTTTTACTATGTCATAATTTGGCCATGGTATAAACTGGGATGCATAATCCACTACAGTCAGTTATTTCATTCTACAGTGCCAAAACAAAGGCTAGATTGTGGTCGGGATAAAAAGACACAGACAGATCTGGATACATTCTCACATCTGAATTACTCAGTGCCCATGTAAGTCAACAGGACATACATACTTAGCATTTTGGAAGTCTGGGGCAGAGGATAGGAGGGAAAGTTGACATTCTTTGTAACCCCTTGGTCATTCCTTTCTCTGTTTCTTCTTGTTTTGTTTGTCATTCCTCATGCTTTGGCATAAGAGAATATGGTGAATCAGCTCCCCTTCCTAGGCCCTCAAAAGGGAACTTGTTCTCACCGACAAAGAAAACCAACTCTGTCTGGACATATTCCAGGAAATTCCAATTAATGTTGGAATTCCAATTAACATTCTAGATGTAGATAAGGGATCAGAATAAACACATGTACATGTTGCCTTTCATTGCTTGTGATGAGAAAGAGCACTCCAACAGTCAGGATCATAGGAAGGTGGACAAAATCTGTTTTTCAGCCCATGATAGCATGTTAGATCCGACAGCCACAGTTAGATTTATCCTCAGAGCAATACTGTAAGTTACAGGAATGCTGTCATTCCTTCCTTACAGTTCAAGAAGTGAGGGTACCGCACAGACAAAGTGAAGCATGAGGAAGTGGATTGAAAGACTAATTATTAATGGTTTAATGTCAAACTGAAAGAAGGTATTGGATGGGGTTCTGCAAGAATCCATCTGGTCCTGTTAAATGCTTTCTTTAATGACTTGGATGAAGAAATATAGAACGTCCTTACTGAATTAGCAAGTAATATAAAACTGGAAAATGTTTGCAAACATTTTGCGGAGTAGGATGAGGATTCAAAAAGATCTCAGAAAAATGGATAGGATGTACTGTAAAAGAATAAAGATGAGAGCAAAGTCACCTATTTAGATAGGCATAATCATTCCACAAGATACAAGGTGGTTAGGCAGCAGTCCTATATAAACACTCCCTCCTGAGATCAGTAACTGTACTTTTTGGACACAACAGTCCTTAGTTGAAGTGGAAATTGCTCCCATAGGAACTAAAAAACCACTGTGAATCCCATCAGTCTTTACCCTACATTCAAAATGATTTCTTCAAAACTATCTATCAATACCCACCTTGTACCTATGGCAGTATTTAATCATGCACCTGTTAAAAAGACGGTGTATGGTACCTATATTTCTCACTTAACAAAGAGGAATAGGCTGCACCACGTTACGGGAATAGATGTGTCACCACATTTCTCAGTGTGCATGTGGAAGGAGAGGCAGCAGGGAAGCAATGCACAGGCTTCTCTCAGATAATGCTTTTGATTCTTCTGAATTTCACCAATTGT
>VYZW01039823.1:0-26436 GCA_013401315.1 Balaeniceps rex | reverse complement strand
TGTATTTATATGGGTACCCACAATATCTCTAAGGCATCACAGTTTTTATTATAGAACCATAGTTTCAAAAGAAAAATGTTCTAGAGAACTGACCTCAGACTCATAGAGATCACAACTTTCTCAAGTCCGTTTGTTGTTCTCTCACAAAAGGAGGTATTTTTATAAGAAACTGATTATGTGAATTTGATTGTTTCTGAAGAAATAGTTCACAGTTTTATAGCTTGGAGACAGTTAATCTCACCAAGCTCCTTTATTGCTCATTCACAATAACACGGTAGGAGACCTTTCCTATGCAAAGACCTCAGTGCACTCTACACCATTAAAATATGTAAGTGTCCTATGGAAGAAGAAAACAGTAATCATATTTTAATGGTAAGGTATGTGAAACAGAAAACAATTATAAGATTTAAACAGGGTCACAAAGTCAGCAATAAATGAGTGGGCAGAGATAGGCAGGAACTAGAACTCTTTGCCCTTTATGACCTCAAAACTTCTTCCTCCTGTTGGCCAAGTAGTGAATAAAATGGGGGCTTATTTATAATAACTGGGTTCTTTTAAATGCTTTGCAAATCAGGAACAGAGAAGCAATTCCTCAGCCAACATTACCCTATTTCTTTTTTGTTACGAAAAATCTACCCACATTCTACAGAAGCAGGACAGCTTGTCCAATAGCGTTTGCATCACCATGGGGTGCTTGGCAGCCTTCAGCACTTTGGAAGCACCTCAGGAATGTGTATTTGGGAACACTATCAACTGTAACTTTTCTCTTTCATGTATACTCCTGCCATTTGATGCATACTAGAACATCAAAAGACATGAAAGAACTCACCCAAAGATGCTGCTGTTCACTTTAATTTATCCTTTGCATTGAATCCCAGGAGAGCAACCTGAAGAGAAAATATGGAGGTGGCAGGCTATTAAACCATATTGTCTTTTAAACCATTTTTTCCTCTCTTTTGCAATTTGCAAATCCTGACATAAAGCAGGTTTTAAACACAATCAATCTGATTTCCTGGAGGGTGCTACATTAATTATTCAGATGCAGCTCCTTGCAGAACAGAGGAGGTCAGACAGCAACAAGTGCAAGGGGAAAAGGAACTAAACACATCCAGCTAATCTGCAGAAAAAGAGGATTGATGTGTTTCTGAAGGCAAAGAAAACAGTCTCCAATAAAAGAGGTGGGAGATTAACACCCCAAGTGCCTTCTCTGCCCAAGGCACAAGTTATCTGATGGGCTTTCTTACTTGGAATCTTACTGTGCCTTGGGAGGTGACACATATAATACACGCCAGTTTCCTTTATGCTCCTGCTTTAGATACCAGTCCTGTTCAAAGTAATTTGATACATGCCATCAACTCTAATAGCCAGAGGAGTCTAGGTCTCATTGTCCTATAAGTGCTCTTTGCCTTTTCTACCTCTTTTTATGATGCTACATTCTAAAGCACCTCAAATAGTCTATGAATTAAGCAAACTCATCTTATTAGAAGAGTCTCCAGGGTGCCTTCGGTACTTCAGCTTCTAACTTCAGACCCTGGACACAATCAATGAATGAATCAATAATAATCGATGCACAGAGCATTTCAGCAGGATTAATGACTGGCTGGGAGGCGCTGATGGGCAGAAATTAAGTCAAGGACCATTAATCCCAGCTGGTCATTTGTCTCTAGGCAGTGCTTTGTGCCAAGGTCATTACTGCTATTCTAGGAAAAAAATAAAAGGAAGCTGACATCGGCACATAGATATTTTTAACCTGGCTGGTGCAGAGTCAGTTGTTTTGTTTGACTCTTTCTATTAAATGTGACATTTCTGTTGCGTAGTGTCCCAGCACCATTTCCTCCATCTAGTGAATCAACAGGCATTTTCAACCACCTACAGGTTGCATAGAGGTGTCCTAGGATTCATGGAGCCTGGCAGACCACGGTCTCCTGCAGCCAGGATTTACTCATACTCCACTGACACTCAGCTGTGGCTAGGATGACAACAGGGACGTGCATTTCTGCCAAGGTGCTAGGAATTGTGGCAGCCACATATTGTGTCTACTGGGTCCTCAGGAAATTCTGTCAGCTCAAGGCAGAGAGGGATCACAGAAGCAAAAGGACTTCTAAAGATCTTCTTGGGTAAGCCCCAGCATGTTCATCTAACCACACAGCTACACACACACACAGATGGGATGACATTAGAATGATAAACTTTCCCAAAGTGTCCTAAAATCACTGACCCATGATGCATGGCAGCCATACTATGTCTACAAAATATTTTGAGAGTCAACATTAAGGTGAAGTCAGGACCATATTTGTTGATCAGCTATGTTAACCGGTAGAAAGCTCTCAGAGCCAGTTTGGTAAACCCAACTGCTGCACCCCAGAACACCTTGTTCTTCAAAGCACAGAGTATTCCTGTGTGCCTGATGTATCCTAATGCTCTGAGCCTGTCCCTTTTCCCTCTGTGCTTGCAGACTGTGTTAACGGTGATAGAATATGACCAACAATGAGTGGACAATCCAGGTAAGGTTCCTTCATATCAGGATCTATCTGTTTTCTTTTGTGAGACACATATTGTGTGGATGGTACTATATGGCTCTTGGTAATTTGATATGAAGAAGGAGCTAGACAGTGCTAATCACGCTCGGTAAATCATGATGTAGCAGGGGCCTGTAGACTGCCTTGTGTTAATTATTATAAAATGCACTTAAGTGCAACTCACAACAGTGCTTGAAATTTCTCCCCACTTCCAATGGGTTTCAGGTTTTTACATAATTCAAACAGGAAACAGATCGAATTGGAGTGCCTCTCCACTCTGTGAAAAAAACATTCAGCTAATAATGATGAAATCTGAGCCTCCTCATGTACTGCATAACCCTACAGGTGGACTAATTTTCCTGTCTAAATGCAAACATGAAGCCTCTCAAAATGTTTTGAGTGGAGATGGATCTTTTGAAGAGTGAGGTACTAGATGAAAATACTCTGAGATTCTTCTGAGACAGCAGGTGAAAAGAGCTTGCAGTTCTACTTTCTGATAATTGGGCAAAAGTTTACCAGATGTGCTACTTGCTTTGTGGGAATTTTGGAAAACTTGTATCCCAGGGGACACAGTCAAGGATTGCAGAAAAAGGAAGAGTAGACAGTATTTGGATCAAGAGACAATGTGAGAATTCCCATGAGGAGAAGAAAGTTTACTTTGTCTCATTTGGGCAGAAGAAGAAAAAAAGCACATGAAACTTGCATTCCATGAAAACATAATGTCAATAACAGGACAGATTCTTCTGAGTGCAAACATGTAGTTGCCTGGGCTGTAGAGAAAATTATCAGTTGTAACATTCAGCTACAGAACGGAGCTCCTCAGCATAGATATATGCTGTGTGAAGTAGCAGTTACTGTTTTGCGTGCTTTTATTCTGCATCTCCCTGGTTTTATTTGATGTCACCCAGTTTTTGCTTAGAAAAAAAAAACAGCAACCCATACCTAAACAAACCAGTTCCTGTTCACCTGTTGTAGGCCTTTCATGATTTATAGATATTGCCTATATCCTTCTCCTGGGCTGTCATAGGACTGGTATATTTTTCTACATAACATCTAAACCAAATTTTATGCTGAAATATTAACAAGGCAAGCTAACTGTGTGTTGCAAGGGAAGCTGATCAGGTGCTATTTTAATGCTTGAAAGAATTAATGGTTAGCAAATGAAGCAGTTCTCTGTGCACAGTTTGTGTCACATTGTTTAATGAAACTAAGAGAAAAAATGAATGACTTAATGATTCAAAATCCTGAAGAAGTCATGCAGAACTAGATGGAAATCTCCTGGAGACTACAGGTTGGAAAATGTAGCCTCTACCTTGTACTGCAGGAAAGGAGCAAAACTCAAGAGAAGCAATGACAAGCTTGTGTTGTCCTAATTATCTTCACTGATAACAGGATCTTTCTCAGCCTATGGCTACAGCTATGCTATAAGATGCTTCTAGTGTGATTTCAGAGTTGGTGTTGACACCATTTAATCAGCAAATTGCTACCTCACCCTGTACAGGCCCATATTAAGGTACAAGTGTATCTCCGCACTGTTGCCCTGGATTTTCTCACAGTGTTTATGCTCAAGGTATGTATGTAGGCAGGCATATTCAATTAGATATGGTGTTTTCTGGGTGCTTTCTGGAGCGTAAGCCCGCTTTTGTTGGTCTCATCAGCTCACAGAGACCCAGCAGGTATTGCAAGCAGTGTTGTTTCAGAGGAAAATCAGTGTGTTTTCCAGGGATATGTGTCTGAAGTCAAAGCAAGAGAATGTGGAGAAGCTAAAAGAGAAAGTCCCCAAGAAAGAGGCGCAGGGGTGACTCTGCAGCTGCCATTCAGAGTCTCAATGGAGAAGACTGTGTCAATGTTGTTGTTAACCTCAGGCTGTAGTTTTGTGGCTGTGCTGCGTGCTGAGTTACAGCCTGACTTTTCTTTCATACCCATTAAAATGACAGGCTGCTGAACTGCCCCTTCTTGTCACTGTACTTTAGCCCAGTGCTCAGAACGCCTTTGGCCCATGATGGGAACAATGACCAAGCCCAAGCCTCCTTGCCACCACTGCGGTTGCTCCTGGGAGCAGGGTTGTCCTCTCCAGGCTGCAGAGAGTGGAAGATGTGGTGGCAAATGGTTAAGCTAGAGCAGGTGAAATGGGGCAGGGCTTGCTAGCAAGGGTGGGAAAGCTGAAATAGCCAGCCAGAAAGCAGAGTCCAGCAGCCCAAAACCCAGTTAAAACATCCCCCCAGAATGATTTCTTACCTCATAAATATTGGAGGTTGCTTCCCATGAGGGCAGATCTGAGACCTTTTCTGTTGTTTCTGATGAGAGGAACTCTGTTCCTGGCTGAATAAACTGTATTTGCTTAAAGAGAGAGAGAAGAGACTTTTAAATCGAAAATAGCAATTAAATGTGCAGCAACTCTGAGAGTATTCACGCTGGTAAATGCTATTGACATTTCTTTTCTGCTTTTTCCAGCAGAAACAAATTATTAATATCCTATTGTTGCAATAATGAGCTCTTGATAGACATGGAATTTATTTTTTCCTGTGTTGGTTTAGCCCTGAATCAGTTTTCACCAGTAACACATAGAGATCATTTCACTTTAGCATCACTGACAACAACAGAAAGAGGAGCACAACATGGGAACATCATGAAATGCATGGCAAGGCTCTTCTGAAATCAAGAAATAGAGGGCTTTGGTGCCAGTTTGCCACCTACTGCCTCAGCCACTGGAAAACGCTGATCCGGGTAAACTGCAGAAGTAATAATTGAAATCCTGGACCCAAGCCACTAATGAGATAGAGAGCAGCTTCCTAAATCCTTCCACTCCTACTCCAGGTACTTGGAAACGCGCTAACACGGAGTTCCTGGGTCTACTGCCTGTACGGTGCTTTGGTATGTCAGCTGTTCTACAAACACTTATTACACTTGTCTCATGAATAATTACAGGTTTGCTTACTCCTTTGCTTTAGCAGGTTTTTTTTAGGAATTTTCTAGAAACGGATCCTTTAGAACATTTAGTAACGGACTTTAGAAATCTGGATAACTACTAAATTATATTGCTCAGCCTCCCTCCAGTTTACCACTGATTATATGTCCTTAGGATGCACTGGGGCAATTATAATAATTGATGGGGTTTTAAGAAGAGCTGAGTTGAAAATACTTTTGTGCTGGAAAATGCCTCATTGCTGAGCTATAAAATGAAATGAAAGAATTTGATAATGTTTTGTTATACAAAAAGATAGAAAATAAAAATGTTTCAAATAAAAAATACGCAATTCAGCAGTTTGATCTTAGCAGAACAAAGCATACCAGGGTTGAAATGGCTTTTTTTGTTTTGAAACTTATTTCATTTCATAGTGAAGCATGATATGTAAGGAGAAGTAATGTCTTTTATTAGATGGGATGATGCGGGTGGAAAAAAATAGAGAGTTTCATAGGCAGGCAGTCCTCCCTTTTCTTTTAAAAATTATAATATAAAGTGAAAGAAATGTTATGTCAAAATCTGAACAAATTGTTTCTATTTTTTGGAAACAAGACATTAAAAAAATCATCTGAATACTCCTTTTTCACCCCAAACATTACCTTGCTTGCTGCTTTGGAGTAGAAATGAGTTTTGCCCAGAAAAAAAGCCTTTCAATTCAGCCATCCCAGCACATTAAAGATGAAAAAATTTATTTTCCCACAGACACCACATTTGGATCTAAATGGAGCCCTCTGCCCAACCACGAACCAGTCCGTCAGCAGAGCAGCCTCCTTGTGCTTCAATCCATTCATTAAGATGTTGGTAATCACGGTCAAATGATCCAACTGCAATAGAGAAGTGCAGACAAAGAGTAGTATCAGCATAGCGTCCGTGCCCTCCTGCAAGTAGATGGCCAGCGTGATATTCGTGTCTCGGCACAATGTACACCCCGGCACCTTACCAGGTTGGCTGCAGTACTGCCTCCTTCATTCTGCTCTGGGGCAGTGCTCGCCTCAGCTGCTTTGGGGTGTTTACACTGTCCTTTGATCACAGTCAGTAAATATTTATCTATACAATCAGAAAAGAAGACAAGCAAATACAAAAGAGGCTGTGAAGATTTCCATCTGCCTCTTCCCCAGGCCGCTGGGCAGGCAGCACACAGCACAGCTGAGACCTGCTGCTTTTGTTACTGTCTGCGGGGAACAGCCCGTCTTGCGAGGGCTTCAAGCTATTTTAGGAGGTGGCACCCATACCACACAGAAACACAAAGCCCTTTGTGCTTAATCTGTCACTGTGGCTGGCCTTGAAGAGAAGTGAGATTTGGATTTTTTTTTGCGCAGGGCAGCGCAGTGCTTTTTTTGATAATTGTCTGTATTGCATGCGTTTTGGGGGTTTTTTTGGCACATAAAAATCCCAAGGAGGAACTTATTGCTCATTTGCACTCTCTCAAATAACAACCTCCTTAGAGATAAAAAAGAAAAAAAGCCTGGGAACGTTATTTCTCAGCACACTGGAGATTTGCTGGATGCACATAGACATCACTACTCGGTTATTTCAAAGCTGCATTCATTGACTCTTATTTCCTCTCTAGTCCAGGCTTTTTTAGGGCACCCTGGGAACAGCCGGGGCACTAGAACAGCTCTCGGGAGCCACACTTGTGCAAAGTGGCTTGCTGGCCTTGCTGTCCTCCATGCCCACTCTCCAGAGTGGAGACATTTTTGCTCTTCCAGGTATCTTCACCTTGTTCCTTGCTCTTCTGGTGCCACGGGAGCCAAAAAGTAACAGCACAAACTTGCCCTTACATGAGACCCTGTGGGTTGAAGGCAAATTGAAACCATCTTTGCTCCATGACTTCTTGGCTCCTGTGAATGGTCCATCTCCTACTTACTGTGTTTCTTTCCATGTGCTTTGAAAGTTTTCCCAAGATATGCCAGCATCAAGAATAGGTCAGAAATAACTACTAGCTTTAAAGTGATGTACATTTTGGATATCAGCAATGCATTGTCCAAACTCTATGCAGGCTTTGGATGACACTTGCCCACCCATAGCTTTCCTCACAGATGACAAAATATTGTGTGCAAAATGCTCAATGAAAGCACTGCCAAGGATCCTGCTCCCATGGGCTTGGTGGCCTTCTTATTAGCAAAGAAAATTTCTAAGAACAGGACTTTTGTAGCTAAGCCTGTTACAGTGGAGGTATCTGCAAAGGTATAGGGTATCCTGTCATGCAGAGATGCCATTACATTTTTATATAGTCTGTAACATTATTTCCATGTAAAAACCTGACTGCAAATTATTTCTGGCTGCCCTCTCTGCTTCAGGGGAATCCATGAATACCCTACCTTGCCCAAGGGCATGAAACCATAGTCAGAGAGTAGGCAGCTACAAATGATTTTGTCCTCTTTTTGAGGTCTATGCAATTCATGGGATGTAAAGTGACATGATGAGCCCACCAACCATGGAGAGATGCAGCATGTACTGTTTGACCAACCTAGGGGCTTAGGGAGGGAAGGAAGTAACACTGATGGGCAGAAGGGAGGAGAAGAAACACAGAGGAAACAAAGACTATTTCTGTGGAGAAGAGATAGGGACCGTGCTTGAAGAAGAAGCAGGCACATAGGAGGAAAGGAAATTGTAGCACAGTTTCAATGAATTGAAGCCTTAATGGTCCATTCACTGATTTACACTTGAGACCCTACTCTTAGCTTTGCCATATAGTGATAATGTGGAGGAAGACAGAGGCTACAACTTTGGGTGCTAATATTCCTACTGCTGTGTGGAGATGTGCAGCTTCTTGTTCTCTGAGACAACTGGTGAGGGTGGCAGTCAGCAGTTTCTTCTGGAGCAGACCCAGCACACTAGAGGGCACAGCCAGAAAATGTCTCTATTCCCCTTCCAAGCTCCAAATCAGGAGACAGTAGGGACAACACAGGTGCAAGATGCCCTCTCATCCATAACACATCAGTCATTTTATTAAAGTAACCTAAAGTACCTGCTCTGTGATGGAGATCAAAACACTGTAGAATATGCTTTACTGAAAAGGACCACATTTTTAATATGTTGGTTCTGTTTCTGTTTACTTAAAATAATGAAACCTCAGGGATAACGGGGACTGCTTGCCTGTACAGCGTATTTTGTGCCTAATTAATTTTATGTATGGACAAGAGCTGCTTTATCCACTAGATTCAGTATCAGTTCCAATGTAACATCTCTTCCTTGTAGTTTGGGGCACAGGGCACTATTTTAGCCATTTTAGATTTCTTGTTGGATTTTTTATACTTCAATAAAACTTCTGGCATAGTTGCTGTTTTCCCTTCTCTCATAGTTGAACAGACAACAATGTAAAGTTTTCAAACAAAAACCCTGGAGGTGTCACTGAGCTCCCAAAGACTCACGTAAGAGATGAGCACAGTCAGACCTGCCAGCAGACGTTGTTTTGTTTCAATGATCACTCCACCAGCTAGATTTCTTGCTGCATGACAAACTCAAAAGCAGCGTCTCCCAGGACCAAGGCACATGCCAGAGAAACATTGCTAAGTCACTGATGTAGGTGTCATTTGACTGGTACCCAGAGACTGGCTCCGTCTCCTCCAAGAAGCACCATAGCAGAGGTGGAACAATAAATGAATGGTTTGTACCTTGTCCCTGAAAGGGGACTGATGATTACCTGGATGGGACCATACAAGACAGTACCAGCCAAAAAAGTTTCCTTCCTGTGGCCGTCCTACAACCTCTGTGCCAATACCCTTGTGAGGATGGACCAAACCCTGCCATTCACTGAAAGGACCGAATAGCTTGATGGCAGCTTTTTCTTACACTCCAATCCATGGAAAAAATGTGCATAAGGAAAACCTAATGTCCAACATCACACAGAGCAGGAGCAGAAGAGTCCAAAAGGGCTGAGACCTGTGGGAGGCCAGAGGAGGGACTGCTTGCATTCAAGCTCAGTAACAACCTCCTTAGATCCACACTAAAACTGCTCTACAAACTGATCAAGGAAAGAGCTTCGACATCAGTAGAGCTTAAGGGCTTGGGCTGAAACTGAGCTTCAAATACTCATGTCTCAATTGTGGGTGATGGGATAGTTTGGGGAGCAATGTGAGCTTGAATATACAGATACCTTATGATATAGACATAACCTAAGAAAACCAGAAGAGCAGCAGAACTCCCTCCCACTGTGTACAAATTGCCGGCTCTATATATGCCAGAGTATGACCTCCAGCTAGGATATAATAACCAGCTTTCATGAACAGCACTTATTATATTGTGTCCATTATAAAAGTGCAGCTACATGACAGTGCCATAGGCTATATGTTCTCACTCAGAAGAGTTTCAATTTTCTTCCAAGAGACAATGTCTCCCTTTTGTGAGCTTATTTTGTGTGTCCTGTGGTCATTTTTATTTGATAGGGTGGGATGTGGGGTTTTTGTTGTTTTGCCCCTAAAACAAGAAAGGAACTGCACACAAAAAATCTGTATTGATTTAGGAGGCAGAGCAGGGCAGGTATTCAGCTAGTGTAAATCAGTGTGATAAACACCAGCTGAGGACTTTTACCAGACCACTATAAATTTGCTGGATCAAAGTGTTTGTTAATGACCAAAAATATCTCACAGAAATGGCCTGGCTGGCCCTCTGTTGACACAGCAGAAGATATTGCTAATTCAGCAAGGAAACTTGGATTTGTTGTGTGATGACTTAAATAAGGTTTTCTCAGTTTTTCTTCCAACTCTTCTTCCTGAATACTAGATGTGAGATAACTCAAGGAGCACAAGTATCTGACTAAGGAGTAGGGGAAACACCTGTGGTTTTGTGTAGACACTCCTGAATGGCATAGGCAGATCCAGGCAGAGTCTGGCAGAATTTATCAGCTGCGAGTAACTGTACTTCATCTGGTCCAACATACCAGGAAGCCATAAAGCTACCTCCACATGTTGCTAGACCTGTCCTAAGACAACCTACAGATCTCTACCATATAGAAAGCTACATCTGAGGAAGTCTTCCTCAGCACCCTTTATTCAATGGGTGTGTAGTCAGTAGAGACAAGGGGGTGCAGGATGCAACTCATCTAATCCTGCAGTACCTAAAAACCTCTGAGAAGAACAACATCCCCCCAGTGCCTAGTTTCTTCTTATTAGCCATAAAGGAAGCACAGAAGAAGAAACTCCAATCGTTTTGGTGTCTCCACAAAGATCTGAGACCTGACAGTCACTTTCCCTAGAGATGCTAGCCTGGGTGAGTGCACGGCTTACGTTTTCACAGAGGTATGGGGAAACGCACAGGAAAGTCACGCAGGAATCAGCTCCCAGAGAGACAAGACAAACAGATTTCCACTCCAGGTGCCCTAGCTGTTATCTTTCAGATCATGCAGATATAAGTATTTTGTGATATATCATATACTGAACCTGAAGAACACTCTTGAAAGCTCTCTCTAGGATACCAGTGTTTTCCATGCAGCCAAGAAAGTTTGTCTGAGGCTGTCTTGAGTGCACACGCTCTTGCAAAATCCGAGGCAGACTTCACACCAAGCCCTGTCTTGAATGTCACAGTAGGGAACTGGTGCTTCTCACAGCCTTGATAGAGACGGTATCTGGTTTAAGTCTGAGGAAAAGGTTGATTTCCCCAGGCCAGTTCAGTGTGATGTCACCTGCAGTCCCTACTCGACCTGTCTTCTCTGCACAGCTGTACTGGGTCCATCTGGGGTGGAGTTAACTTTCCCCACAGCAGCCCTCCAAGTGCTGTGCTTTGTATTTGTAGCTAGCACGGTGTTGATAACACACCAATGTTTTGGCTGTTGCTGAGCAGTGCTCATGCAGTGTCAAAGATTTCTTTTAAATCCCTCCTCAAAGACCAGTAGTCTGGGTGTGGGCAAGAGGTTGGGCAGGGACACAGCTGAGGCAGCTGACCCAAGCTGACCAAAAGGGTATTCCATACCATATGATGTCGTGCTCAGTGACAAAAGCTGTCAGAAATGGGGAGGGAGGGTATAAGTTATTAAGGCATTTGTCTTCCGAAGCAACCACTACACATATTAAGGTCTACTTCCCAGGAAGTGGCTGGACATCACCTGCTTATGGGAAGTAGAGAATAAATCTTTCGTTTGCTTGTTTGCTTTGTTTCCATGCATGGCCTTTGCTTTCTTTCATTAAACTGTCTTTATCTTGACCCATGAGTTTTTCATCTTATTTTCTCCCCCTGTCCTGATGAAGAGGGGGAGTGAGAGAGCAGTTGGGTGGGCATCTGACAGCCAGCCAAGGTCAACCCACCACAATGGTGGTGTCAATCAATTGTTGCCAATGTTCCACATGAAAAAGGACTGTAAAACCCAGAGTGAGATGGCCAGCGGTAAATGAACCAGGCAAAGAACCCAAAAATCACTACAGAGGAAGACAGGAAGACTAGAGAAGGCAGGATCACCTCTAACTCATTGCCAGTAGGAGCCATTAATGGAGACTTTGTGGTCTCCTGGGTCACTGCGGACCAGGGTGTTGCAAACAGGCATGCTAATAGAGACATCACATTGTTGTCTTCTCCTCACCAGGATGAGAGCCCTTCTCTGCCTGCTGGGTGGTCTCACTGGCCTCCCTCTACCTGGCTCACAGGAGGTAGTCCCAGATCAGACTTCTCTGCTGTGCCCCATGCTAGTGGCCTTTGCCAAAGGATCCCAGCAACAACTGTACAAACTTCAGGGGCTGATGAGAAGACAAGAGAAATTATCTCACACTCCCTGAGTAATACCAGTTCTCTCCTTCAGTCCCAGTTTCCAGATAAACACTTTTTGCCTGTCTCTCTCTTTATTTAGAGCCTACTTTCACCAATGCAATTGGGTTTGTCTGACTAAGCTCTGTGTGCATCCGTGTGATCCATACTAATAACCTCTGAACCTGCTGGCCAAAGGTATTGACAGATGTCAGAGCTGTGAAGTTCTACCACTTTATGAAAACAAATTAACCCTGTCAATCCTTCCACTGGGAAAAAATTGGCACGAGGCTAACCTCTAGTGCGTAAATGCTTCAAAATGCTTTGCTAGGGCACTGCTGGGTTTTTATTCCACTCAAGCCATCTCTTTCTCTGTTTGCAGGGTGGTCAGGTGGTTCTATTTTTTTTTCCAATGAGCTAAGGACTTGCTTGTGCAAGCAACCCTGTGGAAACATTTAAGTTACAGTTTCCTTGATGGCAACTTCCTGAAGGAAGGATACCCCAAAGATACCCCATACTCTTTAGACATGATACCAGAGATGCAGAGGTTTATATTATCGCTTCTGGCTGGTCTACCCTCCTTCACACAGGAGCACTTTATTTACAGACTACGTGGGGTGACAGACCTTTAGCATATGCCATTAGGATTCATGGTTAGATGATACAGGATCATATCAAAAAACATTGCCAAAATTCCTGAGCTCTACTTACCCTGTATTTCCCATCATGGTTGCTGCAGCTATACCTGCCCTAGTAAAAGACCATCAGTAGGGGATTTGTTAATAAGTTCTAGTGCCCAGGAGAGGTGTGGGAGGATGTGCTTGCTGCAGATATCTCCTGTCTCCAGGGGGAAGCATACAAATGTATTTTAGAAAAGGTCTTTCCATGCATTAATTAGAGCAACACTGAGTCACCCATCTTATTACACTGCTGATAGAGATCAGCAAATACTTCCTCCACGAGATTTTGACATCTTCCAGGGGCTGCAAGTAACAACCCAAAGAGAGATATATACCACCTCTTTTAACTGAAAACTTGTGTGAACTGTTTTGTGATGGATCTAAATGTTTGCTAGCAGCTTGTGCAGGGTTTAACAGGGAGGCTGGATCCTCTTCCCTATATCCAGAACAGAGCTTTGGGAGATGGGAGCTTGATACCCTTCCCATCTGGCTTGATGGCACAAGGATCCCAGTGTGGTAGGATGGCTGATTGGTGATGCTCAATACCTGCAGGTTATTTCAAGCCAGTCACAAAGGCAAGGACTCCTGTTCTGCTCCCTGGCCATCCTCACCTAGCATCTTGGTCTGTGTCCCATATAGCACCAAGCAGCAGATGAAGGCTGAAAATGGCATTTCTGTGCAGTAGAAAGTGTTCTGGACAGGAGAAAAAAAAAGCCAACAACAACAATAACAGCAACAAACCCTCAGCGCTTTTTATGGCACAGTGTTTCTCCTGAATTCAATTCTAGGAGAGGTCAAATGGCAGTTCTGTGGGTCCCAGACCTTACTGATGAAAATGAAACCCACCAAATCTTTCAGGCTGTCCAGAGGGTGAGAGTACTGCTTCCTCACAACTTCTTCTGCTACTGGAAGGGAAGGAGAGCAAAGGAAGGAGATTCACCATCCCTTCTTTAATCTTAGTCTGCCTGCAGTTTCCTTAGCTGAAATGTTCATGACAGTTTTGCTGTCCTCTTGTGACAGCTGTGGGACTGTAAAACAGCTTTTTCTGGTGAAACATCAAAATGGCTTGGAAAACCTGATGTTTTTCAATGGAAAAGATTTCATTTGGCCATATCCATCAGAAGTTTCTTAAACAGCTCTACCAAACAAGAAGCCAGAGTCAGTGATTTCAATTATAATGTTACACTTTTTAAAACAAGATTTCAGTCCTCTTAACTTACTCACAACGTGTGATGTCCTATACTATTCAAAAACTGAGGATGGTGCCATAGTTCATTTGAGATTTGGCTTAAGATTTTAGGAATCATGAAGTGGGTAGTGTAAGAAAAGAGTATTTGCATAATAGACAATACTGTGGACTAGAGTCTCACAGAGAAATGGCTGCACTTGCGTCCCCCCCTTTTTTTCTTTTTATAAGTCAAAGCACAAGCTAGAGAGCCTAACATGCATTTCAGAGCATCACAAAACTCCCTTTAGCAGGCAACTTATTTACACTGAAGAAAAAGCACTTTACCAGGTTCAAAAATTAATTAAAAATGCCTGGTGCAACTCTAGAAATTACACACTGAACCCCTGTGATACATTTTTAATGAAAAATATGCCTGAAATTCATTAAATTTTACAGATTTATACCTTCCAAATAATTCAAAGCAACATCTCCAGAACAAGCAATGATCTAATGCCCCAAATTGATAATTATGTGGAATGACATAAATAAGGCATTTGACATGTGGTAAATACTCCCAGATATTGTTTCACCAAAAAAAAAAAAAAAAAGAACCAGTAATTAAGAAGACTGAAAGGAAATATGCAATTTGATATAAATAAAAAATGACAGTTCACAAATAATTCAATGTTTTCATTATTACACTTTATGGGTTTTGTAGGGTGTATAGTATTGCTTGCTACCAAATAGTTCCACCCAAAAGGCAGCTTTTTGGGATAGCAGGTATGGAGTTTCTATGCGTATTTGGTACAGGATGACAGCAGCTATATAAAAGCAATAAAAGATCTGTAGAGTGATTTGTGATCCAAATTGACTACATTTTTTGATGGGTGTCTTGGGAGACCTTGGAAGGACCTGGTTTTTAAGGATTCACCATGCTCAGCGCTCTCTCAAGTGCTTCTGATACAAGAAGTTGTGTATCCAGAATTACTAATGATGCTTTGAAGATTTGGGATAGAAATGTGCATATTAATGCTTAAAAGGGCTCCGTTTTGAAGTCTGCTGTTGTTGGCTCCTTCTAGAGAAACATCCATTTATCCTGAAAATCATGTCTACTGGAAAACTAATCATGTTTTTTGGAAAAGTAAATTAAGCACTTAGATCCCAATGTCATTGAGGGGATATAGGTGTCTTTTAAGGCATCCTTTAAAAATTTGTATCCTGGATTAGTCTGTACAACCATGGAAGTAATGAACATCTATGGGAATGAATAGCCCCATTGAGCTCCGGAGGGATTCATTCCATGAAACCCTGTTGCCCAGCACAAGGAAAGGATACACAAACTAGACCTTACCACAGGGGAAGACAAATATTTTTAAAACCTGGCCAAGATGCCAAGATTTGAGAGTTATGTACTGGCCATGGGTGACTTACTGGTATCGCACTCAGTACAGTAATGGTCTGGCTTGTCAAACAGGGTTTTGCCCCATCTGTCAGGGTTGCACCTACACATTCCTGGGCAAAGCAGGGGAAAAAGAAGGGGCTTGAACATTTTATTTCCTCTGTCTGGCTGTACTGCAACTGGCTGCCTTATTTTTGCTGCCCACATAGTTTTATCCAGCAGTCTTACACTGGTTAAAAACTGGTGATCCAAGTGGAGAGTGCAGAATTCTTGGGAACACTTGTCTATGTGTGGTGTTTCCTGGATTCTTCTCTTTAAAATGTTAATGGTATCTAAATGAAGCCGTGTCTTAAAGATAACTTCATGCTTGCCATTGCTATTACTAAGGAAGTCCAGGTTTTGTAACAATTTTAGATTCTCCTGTGTAGAAGGTGACCTACTTGGCATTTAATCTAAAATCAAAATTGTTGTGAGTTATGGGTGAGACAGAGGGAGTCAGATACATATACACACGGGCTAGTAGCATGTGACTATGGGCTGCAGTCAGCTTGGAAGAACATCCTGACCTCACTGATGTCAGTGGGGCCACAGAATTTCACCCATGTAGTGGCTAAGATGAAAATGTAAGAAGAAAGAAGAAAGAAGAAAGAAGAAAGAAAAAAGAAAAAAGAAGAAAGAAGAAAGAAAAAAGAAAAAAGAAAAAAGAAAAAAGAAAAAAGAGAAAAGAAAGAAAGAAGAAAGAAGAAAGAAGAAAGAAGAAAGAAGGAAGAAGAAAGAAGAAAAAAAATTAAGAAAAAAGAAAAAAAAAAGAAAAAAAAAAGAAAGAAAGAAACATTTCCCTTCTCAGAAGAGAGGGAGAAGAAGCTTTTAGGTGAAATTCCACCTTTCCCTGTAGCAGATGCAGCATTGCTGAAGATAGTGCAATTGTGCACAGTGTGCATTAAGAGCAAAATATTCCATTAAGTTGGTGCAGTGGGAATTGAGGCATAAGGGAGGGTAACAGTAGAGGTTAGAGGAGGAAACAGAGAAACACCATTCCCTCTGCTCTTTAAGTAACAACTTTTAAAGTTTCTTTAAAATAGTAACACAAAAGAGCAACACCCAGACTCGGGTCTGCAAGGAGACTGGAGAACCATCTCCAAGAAGGCAAAGCTGTTGGTTTTGGTTTCCCCAGGAGTGTGAAGCAGCTGCTCAGCACTGGCAGGGCTGCCAGCCCCAGGGCACAAGCAAAGCCCACCCTACCTGGTCCTCTCCGTTGTCCCTGCTCCCACTGAGCATCTCAAAATTAGGAGGGCGGCTGCAGCCTTCCCTCCAGCCTCACAATAAATCCCAGGCAGAGTCCAGCCTTCCCCTATGGCAAGGAGCAGGTATATAAATTTTAGAGATCTCAGATGGCTCTGCTTTGTATTTACGCCAGCTGGAGATCATTTCTTTGCATCCATAAAAAAGCTTCCTGATCCAGAAATATGCAAGTTTATAACTGCTTGAAATCCCCCTCCTCCAGCTGAAATATGGCATTTTAAAAAACATTTCCTGTATGTGGAGACCTCTGTGGGCTTTGCAAACATGCCATGGCTTTAAAATATTTCTTTCATTGGCTAGTATTTTTTACTGAAACAAAAGTCAATTTTCAGAAAACCACAAATGTCTGTCGGCACTCAGGCTTGCTAATACTTTCCACAAACATCTCAGATAGTAGTTAAAAGAAAGGAATTTCTTTTAAATCCTGGCACCTGAAGACAGCTGCTGGGATTCTTTCACATTTTTCATGAATTGCCTGGAAAGAAAAAATGGATATGCTCTTTTAGTGTATTTCTTAAAGGCTGCATCTGCCTACAAAGTGATAATGGATTAACAGTTGTGGAAAATTCAGGGAAAACTGACACTTAGGCAAGATTTAGTTAGCTCAAAAGGTCAATCCTGGAGTCAGATAATAGCCAACTATATTTTTTAGTGTAACTTGATCCAGACAGTAAATGAATGCTTGTTGTTTTGCTTAAAACCAAGTGTTATTTCTAGGACGTAATCATGCTATGAAAAAACAAAAATCTCCATGTGGGATGGGGTGGGCTGTGCAATAAGGGATGCTGACACTGTCCAGTCCTGCCGAGCAGGGGCTGCGAAGGTGCGAGGAGGAGACTAAGGATTGATCCACGTGCCAATGGAGATGTAGTGGTGGCAGAGGAGACTCCCACGAAGGTTTCACCTGAAAGCCCACTCTGAAGCCCACACGGCTTCTCCTGGCAGCCTTAGGGAGTGGGGAAATGCACTTCCCAAGAAAAGCAGGAGGACTCGCTGCAGGTGATCGACTCCGGACTGCAAATCCTGGGAGTCCCGTGATGCTGCAGGTGATCGACTCCGGACTGCAAATCCTGGGAGTCCCGCGATGCTCTGCCACTTCAGCTTGAGCCTAGAATTTCAAGAGATTTATGGAAGTTTCCTGCACAAGGCAGGGTCCAGGGGTCTGAGGCGCCTTTCTCTGAAAGAAGCTAGGCTAAGTGCAAAAGCTGCTGGGGGATGCTGCCTTGTTCAGAGCAGATGTTCATAACGCTCACTCACAGCAGTACCAATCCGCAAGCTTTTCTTAAAGCACCATGAGGGTTTAACAACATTTTTACTTTGTGTTATCCCTTCCTGGAAAATTGAGCTGTAAAAGCCTCTTTTGTTGAAACCAGCTGCCCTGACTCGTCACTGCAAGAAAAGCCCCTTGACATAGACCAACACATGATCTCTACTCTGGGCAGACGTGAAGGTCCCACGTCGGTGCCCGTCACCGCCACAGCTGGGCTGCATCTGCCTCCACCAATATCCTGCACTCTGTTGTGTCCAGCACACCGAAAGGGCCAAGACAGGTACGGCAGAGAGAGACTTGATTTGACCTTGTAGCCACATCTCTGGGTGGGTTGGGAGGGTGCTTTGCCTCACAGATATTTGTGATTCCCACTGAAGAAATTTGCTACTATCTTCACTATGTGTGCAATCAATTTTCCTTCTTCTATTTCCAGCAGGCAGCTCCCCGCTGTCAGCCCAGTGCTGCTGAGCAGGCAGAGTTGGCCACACTGCAGCAACCATCACTGCAAACTCAGTGACTCAGCAGAGGAACCAAGGCCTGACTGGTCATGAAAATTGAACTGCTCCATCATCCCTGAAGCATGGAGGTGTCCCTCAAAGGCACAGGTGTGGGGAGAAAGGTCTCCACCTCTGGGAATCTCAGGCTGTTACCTTTTTATGAAGCCTTTTTTTTTTTCTTTTTCTTTTTTTCTTTAGTAAAAGAAAAACTACAGAGCAGCATATGCATCTCTACAGTTTGAACCATAGAATGGTTGAGGTTGCACAGGACTTCAGGAGGTCATCTGGTCCAACACCCCTGCTCAAGCAGGGCCATCTAGAACCAGTTGCCTAGGACCATGTCCCGATGGCTTTTGAATATCTCCAAGGAGAGAGACTCCACTAACTCCCTGGGCAACCTGTGCCAGTGCTCAGTCACCCTGACGGTAAAAAAAGTGTTTCCTGGTGTTCAGAGGGAACCTCCTGCATTTCAGTTTGTGCCCATTGCCTCTGATCCTGTCACTGGGCACCACGGAAAAGAGCCTGGCTCTGTCTTCTTTGCACCCTCCCTTCAGGTATTTATATACATTGATAAGATCCCCCTGAGCCTTCTCTTCTCCAGGCTGAACAGTCCCAGCTCTCTCAGCCTTTCCCCATATGAGAACTACTCCATTGCCTTAATCATCTTCAAGGCCCTTTGCTGGACTCTCTCCAATATGTCCACATCTCTATTGTACTGGGGAGCCCAGCACTGGGCACAGCACTCCAGATGTGTCTCACCAGTGCTGAGTGGAAGAGAAGGATCGTCTCCTTCAACCTGCTGGCAGTGCTCTGGCTAATGCAGCCCAGGACACCATTAGCCCTCTTTGCGGCAAGCACACATTGCTGGCCCATGTTCAACGTGGTGCCCACCAGGACCCCCACGTACTGCAAAAGTGATTTCCAGCTGTGTTTTCCATGGTGCTTTCCACCATGCACTGGTGCATGGGGTTGCTCATCCCCAGATACAGGAATTTGTGCTTCCTTTTGTAGAATAACTGATCCTATCTTTTAGCAATAAGCCCATAAAGTGATTTTCAAATAGAGAAGAAACTCAACAAGAGGCAAAGTGAAATGCCGAAATATAGGAATAAATAGGGCATCATGGAGGACATCCCTATTGGAGAACTGCTTAATGGGAGAGTGAGGAGCAGAGAGGAAGAGGGGCTATTTCCCTGTCCCTGTCCTGCCTGGGTCCTGTCCAGTCTGCTGGGTTATGGCTGCGGCCATAATAAATGACACGAGGTTTGCTCTGTGCCAAAAGACTTGAACATAAGGAAAGTTTCTGAGCACCCTTCCGCTGTATGCTGGGATTTGCAGGGGGAGAGCTGCCACCAGGCGTGCAGCCAACATGCTGAACCCTGGGGAGTGCAGAGCATGTGTGCCTCCGTGTGCGGGAGGCATGAGCGGGTGGAAAAAAACAGGAAGAGCTGTGATTTCTGTCATGGCTATTTCTGCTAAGGAAAGTCCCCCTTGGAGCTGATCCTGGGGGAGTTGTGACAATACGACTTTCCTGACAGAAAAGACATTGCTTTTCCAATTAAAATATTTCACAATCAATCATCAGTTTAACAAATTACCAATTTTGAAAGCATTTTTAATGGGAGAAAAATTGAAACAAGTTTCAACTTTCTAGTCCTTTTTCATTTTGTGTTGACAGATTAGATGTGTTTATATTATATTTTATTGTGCTGTGTATGTGTTATAGTTATATTACAGTAATCTGGGCTACCAACCCTTTGCTTTATCTTGTTTAAAGTCCTGCATCTTCTGGGAGTAGAGCTGTCATTTTAGTCCAGTCCAGAACATTTCCAGTTAGTCTCAGTACATCCTCTGGGAATATTAAATGGGGTCAAGGGAGAGGAATGAAAAAGAACACAGAGCCAGGTATAAATATAGGATGTTTGGTTTTCTTTAACTGTGAACTTTTACACAGTAAATGATGTCTTCTGAGTCTGGTTTGTTTTATATTGGGCACATATATTGTCAGTAAGAGGAACTCAGAGAGAGTTTTCCGCAGGGAATTCCTCTGCTTTTATTAAGACTAAAAGAAATTAATTTATAACTATGCTTAATTGGCTTCTGTCTTGACATAACCTTTTGAGGAGAGCGAGGGTTGCTCTTGTGTTCCAGTAGCAGGGCATCCCCAGAGACCCTGCTACCATGTGTCCCTCACCTGTAGAGGTGCACTGAAAAATGAAGATAAGAGTTTCCCAGTGTCAGGCTATGTTGTGAAGAAGTTGAAAGCTGAAGACTAATGAGGCTTTGGGAGAACATCCTGTGTCTTGGTCCATAGGTCTAAAGGGCTAAAAAGATCTAAATTTCTTGTTGAGCAGGCAGATGTGGCTCAGCTGGAAAGGCAGAGGGCCCAGGAATGGTCTGAGAGACCAATGCATCTCCTCATTGACTTTCTGTGTACGTTGTACCTCTTGGTCTGCTTCAGAGACTTTTCCCCCACCTCTGCACACCCTCCCAGAAAAGGTCTCACTATGAAAATACCCATTTTCTAGGACAGGGAGGCTCTTTGCCATGCGCATGGTCCAAGACTTCTTCTGCAGTATGCCCATTTCAGGGAAGTGTCTTCCCTGAGAGCCAGGTGGAATGAAACTCCCTTCAAATGTCCGCTTTTGCTCCTGATGATGCAGGGGTGGAAGGAAGTAGGTTGCTCCCACCCACAACTCACAGGGGAATGGTACAAGAGACAACAGGCTAAGAAACTCTGAAGCTATAGATCAGACAAGGAGAACTGCAGTAGTTAAATAGATACCTCTGGTGACAGCTTAAATGACCAGAGTCAAGTCTCTAGAGGCAATTGAAGTGCCTGCTGTCACAAGTAAAAACATCTAAGTCTTAAGATGTCTTTTATATCAAACTCTGATCTCTGGTTCCTTCATGGAGAGGTCAGCCGTGTTTCAAGCCACTAGAGAAGAGGCATCAGCAGAAAGTGCTCTGCACCGGGGGGGCTGGGAACATTAAACAAGAAAAGAAGCAACGGTGGGGATTGTGCAGAAGACAAAGTTGATAAAGAGTGATGGAAAATAAAAGACTAAGTGAGGGGAGGGAGGGAGGAGGACAACAAACCAGGGCGAGAGGCAAAAGGCAGACTGAGAGAAAATGAGAGGAGACTGAGAGAAAACAGAAACTGGGGCAGGAGAGAGGGATAGGGAAATGAAATGGAAGAAGAGTTTGAAGGAAACAGCATGAAACAGTGCTGCATAAAAAGGAGATGGAGAAAGGAGTAGAACACAGTGGACCAGAGAGAAAAACAAAGAGGACTTTCAGAACTGCAAATGTACCCATAGAAATAAGATGTAAGTGGAAAGGGGTATGGGCCCTCCCATCTCTCCAAGATGAATTTGTATAAAGATATGCCTTCCACAGGAACAGTCCATCAGCAAATAGATAGCTAGGACCAAATCATCAAGTGTGCTCCTCTCATGCTACAGGAGAGACAGTGCCTATTCTGGGAATAAAGCAATCACTGCTTGAGAACACGTTTCAGCCTCATATTTCTAAGGAGAAACGAGGATCTGAGAGGGAAGGAGAGAGAAATTAAAGACCCCTTTGCCCTCAGCAGGACCTTACAGACAGCTTTTCCTCTGGTGGCCTAGTTTCCTTCTAGCTCTTACACCCAGCTGGGGTCATAGTGGCAGCAGGATGAATAAAGTTGATCGGCACCCATTGCTATCCTGTGTCAGGGATGGTTTAAGGTCTTGCAATTATTTCAGTCAGCACAGCTAGGAGGTGAATTACTTAAGGGTGAGCTTCCTTGCTAGCTTCAATAATTTGAGCGTTAGTAAGAACCTGTTTTTCCTATAACTGATGCTATTTCTGTCCCTTCTTGTGCACGCACATTTGCCATCTTCTTGCCCCTGCCCTTTCTTTGCAGTCCCAGTCAGAAAACTGAAATAGGGACCTCCCTCTCTGCCTTTGGTGGAACTTCTTCCATCCTACCATGCTCATGTAAAAGATATGGCATCCCAAAGCTTGTTTCTCTATATATAACAAATCTCAAACATGTCAGCCAAGCATGCCAACCTCCCATCTCCATTTCCTGGTGGCTTTATGCTCTGTCTCCCTATGAACTTTGCAACCAGGTATGGGAAGCAAGTCGTGACTGGCACCCTTCAACTTGGAGCCCAAAGCTTGGCAGGTCTGTCTATCCTCTTCCCTGTACTGCCCAGCTCTGTGACTTGAGGCAGAGCACATCGCTGGGGCAGAAGTCAAGAAACATCCTCCACTGTTAAGTATCTGGTTAGTACTGTCCAGTACCAAGAAGTAGAGCAGTGGTGGCTACCCACTGCTTCATTCAGAGAGAGTCTCCCATACCAATTCTTTTTGAGGTGATCTAAAAAAATAGTCTTTTCCATCCTGAGTTCATTCCCTTCACCCCAAGACTGCAGTAGCAGCAAGAGGCACACATGAGCTAAGCACACAACAAGTACCACATCATTTCCCAGCAAAAGTAATTCCTCAGCTCTATTATGCTCTTTCATACTGCATCACCGTAGCCCAGAAATCCACCTGGCTGACTGTCCATCCACAGATATCACCCAACAGAGTATATCCTATAGAAAAAATGTCACCCTGTCATTTCAGTCTAGTTGGAAGCAATTAAAAATTGGGTGATGGCTGTAAGTAGCAAAGAGAACTGCCCAAAGCTCCGCCTGCAAATAAGGCTGAGCAGGAGCGTGCCCTAGGAGGCATAGGGTTTCTCTCAGGCCTGGTACAGTAAATGTAGGATGCATAAACATATTGCAGAACAATATATCCTTTGGTCCCAAATGCTACTATCTAGAAAGATGGCAACATAGTGCAGCTACGAAGGAAGAGGTAATTAAAGGAAGAAGAGTGGGACAACAGTGAGCTGCTGCTTTCCAATTCACTGCCCCTGGTCAGGTAAAACAGCAAAGCAGAACGGCCCACCTGAATAAACACCTTGGCCATTAAGTTTCAGTTCTTTGACCCTCCTCTCTTATTTGCTGAATCTAGTTGCAGACATTGACAATTTCTCAGCCATTTTTTTCTCACCACCCATTATAATTATTCAGGTTACCAGGTGCATCTGGAATAAATATATGTAGTTTTGTACTTATTATAATAATTAGACATATTCTCTTCACTAGTCTTATCTTTATTTCTGTGAAGGGATTGACATATAAAATCTTTTGAGATTTAAATTTACAATCAGTTTAGATTCAGGTGCTTCAAGATGAAAAGTCTTAAGGAACTGGAAAGACATGTCTGAATTACATTGCAGATTCTGTCCTGCCATCTCTCTGCAACTACAGTTATGAGGAGTGTTTGTACATTGAGTGGAATCCGTAGCATCCTGGACATACAAAGACAATAGAAATTAAATTAAATTAAATCTCAAATTAAGTAACTCAGTAACTGGCCATTATTTGGAAAACAAGCAAACAAACAAAAAAGTTCCCCAACCAACCTCTCCCCCAAACCCCAGCAACAGCCATACCAAAAACAAAAAAAAAAAAACTATTTTATTAAAAAGGGTGTGGATCCTAAATAGAAGTCTTTGTCTTGCTGCCAGTTCAGACCTGTGGGGTAGCAGGAACCAGTGAGTCCAGCTTGCTGCAGCCCACACCACTAGAGCCATTTTTTAGGTGAGGACACTGAAGAACATGTCAGATTTACAGTGCTTTGGGGACGCACACAGGAGACTTTTCATTACCCAGGCCCCAAAGGAGATATAATCAGAAATTATGTGCAATAAATCCTTCTGCTTGGTTATTAGTTGATTAACACTTCTGTTTGTAATACTTTGTAGTGCTTCCAGTGCCTCTTCTGTGTGTCGTTGCAATGGAAGCCCAAGTTTTGTGTGTTGGACTGTTGGGGCATTAGTAGTTCTGAAAACTTAGGTACGAGAAATGTCTCATAGTGAGGCCAGAAGATAGCAGCCAGGGGAGGTCAGAAAAAGCCCTGCACCTTGCTTCTGTGCTGTGGACTGTACAAATGGTGAGGCAAAGGCTAAAGTGTTTCTTATTTTGGGAAGGCATGCGAGTAGGCAGTGTTAGAAATCCAGGTATAGGAGGAACGGCTGGTTGTTCTGATTTGCTAGTATTTCTACTGACTATCAAAGTAGATCTGTAAAGCAATCCACATTTGTGCCTCCCATTTTTTTTCCTCCACCATTCACTTTTAATCATTTCCATACAGAAAATCTCCACACATTTGCTGTAGACTGTGAAGGGTCTCAGTCATGGGACTTTTAATGGTTTAGGTTTTGAACAGGGGGCTTGCCTGTGGATACCACATCCAGGAAAACAATAAATCCTTCATCATATATTGTAGACAAACAAAGTCTTGCTAATCACCTTTGGGCTGTAGTTGCAGAACTATTAGGACATTTAACTTGGGCAGGAGATGATGGTGCTGGCCGCTGCAGTTCAGATGAGCTTCTCAGAGAAGTTTTGTTAACACATTGTGAGGATGGTCAACCTCAATAGGAAAATCATTGTCCTTGTATACATTTTCAGGACTTAAATGAAAGCACCTGGACTCAGCATGTCTCACACTTGATGTCTTCATCTGCGTCCCTGTGACTGCCATCCGTTGATCCAAAAATGCATTAGTTTCAACCTCATCACAGGGTTATTAGATCACATCGTCTGCGTCTGGATAGAGAGTGAAAACCCATGAAGCTGCGACAACAAATTTCATTCCCTCGAATCTATCCCAAAGGGGATGCCTGTCACATGCATCTTAGCACTAGCTGTTGGAGAATGGCTGGGTGAAGGAAGGAAGGAAGGACGGAAGGAAGGAAGGAAGGACGGACCTGTCAGACTTCTGACTTACACTGTGAAGTCCTAGGGAGTTCACAGGGCACTGTGCACCGTCTTGGCCCATAAATACCTTAGTGCCTCACAGACACTGGTTGCATGTCCAAGCTCCAGGTCTGTGTCCTCTCGGCAAGGGTCAGGTGTACTGTAAGGCCTGAAGGTACACCTGGATCCCTCACGAGGACATGCTGAACCCCAAGTGAACAAACAACAAGGTTTACATGCCACCGGACCTCCCAAGTGGGGCAAAGAGCATGGAAGACATGTTCTGTCTGCTTTCTGTAAGGGTTAGGCGGAGCCACTATCAGAGAACAAAGCCATAGCAATCACGGGTATTCTTCAGGTGAAGAAAGCATGGCTTTGCTATGGGCTTAGCCATTAACTGTAAATTAAAATTAACTCTAACCCAGCCAAAACCAGGACACCCTGTGATGAATAGTTCTCACCATCATCATTACATCAGTAGGGAATCCCCTCGGGGATCAGACGTGAGCAGCACACAATTAGTCGACAAGGAAAACCTTTACCCAAACAGTGTTTTTGTTAAGGGTTGGTTTTAAAAAAAATGCAGTGAAATGAAGGATACATTCAAGAATGTTTCCCCAAAAGCTGATCCCACAAAGGTTTTGAGTATCCTGTGTTACTAAATCACTTCTTATTTGAAACCTTCTGCTATGCCTATAGCACACACTTGCCAAATTTAGACTAAAAGGTGGCTTATATTTTATAAGAAGTTATGACAGGGCAGGCAAAAATTGGATTTTGGAACTTACGGTGAGTTACAGCCTTGGATGTTTTAAAAAACACTGGAAGACAAATGGGTGATACATGCCTACCACTGCACATTGATCACTGTGACCCAGCTTTGGGAAAGGGTCTCACTGCCTTCACTTCATTTCCTGCAGCCGTTTTAGTTTGAATGCTGTACAGCCCCTATGTGCAATCAGAACTGTCCTCAGTGACAAAACAACAAGAATTTTACTTTCCAGAAATCTAATTTATAGCTGCCAGTGGTGCTCTTTCACTAGAGAATCTTTTGTTCAACTTAGGTTGGAAAGGAAAGAAATCGACAGATTCCTGTGCTGCTAGACACATCTTTGAAAGAAGGAGGGGAAGGGAAGGGAAGGGAAGGGAAGGGAAGGG